>JARKHS020007381.1:0-168540 GCA_030143305.2 Amblyomma americanum | reverse complement strand
ACCTTTCCTCCGATCAGCACGTCGTGCGTCTGACACCTCCGCTGTGGCATTTAGCGCCATCATCCTTCAGATACGAACGGAACTCGGTCACATTTCAGAAACTCCATACGAAGCTTCGCAACATTCTTGTATGTGAACGCGTTCAAAAGCTTGTGCACGTGCAGTGAAATCCAAAAACAGGAGGCAAATTCAATCAATGCTGCTGCGCGTGGTGCCATAACCAGCGGGAAGGACTCCGAGCACGACACAGAATTGCTTCTTGTCAATTTTTATATTAATTTTGATCGACGTGACAGAACAAGATGTTCGGTTTTCAGTTAAGACGTTTATAGCTATCGATGACCGTCTGAACCAATTAGTATTAATATCCATGTTTGTACTGTTCAGCAAGTAATTTTTGCTGTTTTTGACATATTTTCCTTTTTTTCTGTAATTATCGAATTTTCTTGAAAAGCAGATCTTGAAATAAAGTATGTTCTGAAAAGTTTGCACCTCTGGGGGGGGGGGGGATTTTTTTTCGCTAGAATTGGGAGCACAATGAACAGGTAAATGCGACATGTGTAGAACTCTGCTAAGGAGCGCGTTAACGTGGTGAAAGCGGACCCGTGATGATGTTGAGACTACGCGCCAAAAAAGAGATTCCAAAATGGGTTAACGAGCATCTTAGCTTGTCTATTTGTCTTGTCCGTACGGCGTTGGCTTATACTGTGAGAAACGTGGAATTCCTGCAGGTGTCCGTTGCTCTCTGCCACGACGCACGATTGAGTTTCCGATTGTACCGTACAGGTAGCAGTTACTATCTTTACTTGGGCTGATGTAGTTAAGAATCTTGCGTGCTCTGAATGCTGTTTTTTTTTAGCCGGCAAAGCTTCTAGCATGATTAGAGGTACGGAGTATTGAAGCATGGAAAATATTAGCGTTGCAGGCGTCGCACTGCGAAGCACCACTCCAGGCAGGAGAGGGGCACTTGAGGACTCGCTATTTAATTCAACTCTTGGAGTTCATAATGCGCCTTCTGTTAGCTTATGCCGGAGCAGCAACAAACGCAAGAACAAGGAATTTTTATTAGGCATTTTTTGTAACATTTCTTACAAATGATATTGGGGCTTATTGGTCATAGCGATTGGCTGCTTCGCACATAGGTCGTGGGATCGAATTCCGGGTGCTGCGGCCGCATTTCGTTGTATGCGATGCACGCGGTCGTGTGCTGTGCGATGTCATTCCACGGAAGTGAACCACGAGTAGTCGAAATTAATGGGGAACACTCCACTGCGACGACCCCATAGCCTATGTGAATGTTTGGGACGTTAGATCACATACCATACCCCCCACCGCACGACACCACGCCACTCCAGGTCACGCCAAGCCAGACCGCTCCACGCCACGCCACGCCCGCCACGCCATGCCATGCCACGCCACGCCATGCCACGCCACGCCATGCCATGCCATGCCATACTATGCCATGTTATGCCATACCACACCCCACCACACCCGTACCGTACCGTACCGTACCATACCATACCATACTCTAAGCAGGGGTGGCCAGACGGGCATATATGCAAAGAGCCATAAAAATAATAAAGAGAGGCGTGGCATTTTTTGTATTTCTTGCAACAAAGCTGGTGGTAACAATTTCACTTATGCAGCTATTGCTTACTGTGCCTCTGCACTGCGATGCCCCATTCGTGACGTAAGTACCGCTTTTAAAACATAAGGAAAGCTGTCTTTAGAGGCATAAGTGGGACATTGGAGGGGGGGGGGGGGGGCACAGATGTCAGAGAGTCGGGAGCCGTACTTGGACCCGCGAAGAGCCGCAGTTTGGTAAGCACTGCTATATGGGATAGTTTCATAACTCCTAATTTGGCTTCTCTGCAACGCACTTTGTCCAACTAATGGCGGAACAGGCAGTTTTACAAGCAGAAAATATGGCTGCAAGTTGTGAGTTTTTGGACGTAGGTCGTGTCGACGCGACAGTTGTGAAACTGCGTCGACATATTATACGCCGAAAAACGCGTGAGCTGCGCTTACATTTCCTGCTTGTATAAGTGCCTCTGCCGCCGTTAGCTGGACAAAGTGCATTGCGGAGGAGACAAATTAGAAATGACGAAACTCTCGCGTTGGACATGTGAGAACACAAATGTTATCTTTGATTGTCTTCAGTCTGAAGATGGTGACACAGCTCGATTTTCGAACGATGTGCATCTTATTCGTATGTATACTGCATGCATAGTGTCCGAATAGGGCAAATGTTAAGACAGCATTGCGTTTAAGTGTCCCCATAGTAATTCTAGACGACTGCTCCAGAGAGCGTAGGCGACTAAATTTTTCGATGCTTCAGAAAATTCTGCTGAGAGGTATTTCTGACATTCTTAATTTTTTTTTCATTTTAATTAGCCTCCGAGATAAGCCTTCGCACTCCACGTTTCGCTAATCGGCTGGTTGCGTGATCCCGAGCGCGCAATGATTCGGAGCCCACGTTAGATAACTCTACAGCTCGACAACACATAGCCTGGTGTCCACAACGCGCGCACCCTCTCTTCTCCTGATGACTGCAGCGCCTCCTACAGCTCGTTGCGCAGCTCGATGTACCGCAGTGACTGTCCTCACTATCCAGTCACGTGTGATGCGCAGCAGCTGAGCCGCTACAAGCTCGTTATCATTTTTTTCTTCACGCGTCGTGCCCGTCGTTGCCGTGAAAGATGGCGTCGCGTGGTAGCGTGCCGCACACGCGTGCCAATTTGTCTTGTGCGATGACCGTAACGTTCTCATCGTCTGCCTCGTCGCTCTTTTCCCGCGCAAAAGAGGAAACCCTTGCTGGTGCTGTGCGGTGAAGAGCACCTCTCCGCCATCCCGTACACACTCTCGATGTTTTCTCACGCGCGCGCTGACTGCCGGAACAAATGACTTGGAGGTGCTGGCTCGTGCCCCCCGTCAGACACTCACCCCCCCCCCCCCCCCCCCTATCTTCCCTTGCTTCTTTCGGCTGTGGTTCTTCCCCGGCTGCCGCGACCAGAGGCGAGAGAAAGATGATGGAGTCCCAATGATTAAAGGCTGACTATTTCTTCCTTCTTCGTCCCTTCTCCAACTTTGTTTTTATTCGTAAGTATTATTTTTTTATTTAGTACTGCTGCCGGGTACGGTGGTTGTGAGCGCTGTGTTGGCTTACCAGACACTGTTCGTTCAAAGAGAAGACGCCGGCGCTCGAGGCACCACGCGAGGTATTTCGCTCGTCGTCACTTTTCGCACCAAATTTTGAATTCACTTTTTATTTACTTCTTATTCTTTATTTTTAATTGTTCAAGCCCTTCATAAAAATATCGTTACATGAAGGTTGGGCATAAAAAATATAGACCCAAATCATAAACGCACTCTTGTGTATGCAGATGGAGGCAAATAGAAAACCGCACCACAGTAATTAGTGACTCAACATGGAATGCAGAGGTTAAACAAAACTTAATGTGTATTGAAGTGACAAGAGTGTCGATTGCAGGTGTATTACTGCATAACAGGACGTTCCGCTTATAGCGTATAGCTATGAGCTTATAGGCCCAACCGCAGTGAATGGAATTCGCACCGCAGCGCAGTTCCGCAGCGACTAGAGAACTGCTTTATTGCAATTTTAGGTCGCTTCGTGACTTCCTATTCTTTTTACCCTTGCATCACTTCGCTGTTTGAGTGCACCCGTAATAATAGAAAAAAAAACCAGGGCAAGAGAAGCGGCTGCTTTTTCGCATAGAGTACGCTTATGCTTTTTTCCGTTTGTGCCCTTAATTATTTCCGCCCCCCCCCCCACAACTTTTTTTAGCGTTCTATTCTATTTTTCAGGTAGTGGAGGCCCTGCAGGTTACGCACCCGTGATATAATATTAATCTTGCTTTGTTGTTTGGTGTAGTAAGCGCGTAGTGTAGTAAGATTTTTGTCACCACATTGTAGATATAAATAAACTAGTCACGCGCCAAGCTCGAATTTGTTTGCGGCAGATGGAAAACGATCCTATAAAAACCTTTTAAGTTTGCAGTGACACGTTACAGGAATTGATGAACCGAAATTCAAACGGCTTGCATAGAAGGCGAAAGTCTAAACACATATTCAGGGTTGAAGGACAAAGCAATGGACGGAATATTACTAGTTAAGCGTCGGATTGGATGCATACAGTACACATCACAGATCGCGTTGCAAAATAATTTAGCGCCAATGACACTGATGCAGAGAAGAGAGCTCTGCCACGCTTTAAAATCCGCGAGAACGCATGTATGAGTTTGATGCACAATCGAATGCGTTGTGCCTCTATTAACGCAACGTTGTAAACTTAAATATTAAATTTACTACATCTATAAAGGCCTGAGGGACGGTGCATAGAATGGGTGGTAATAATGTGTACTCCGCAATACATGACGTTGTAAAAAATGCATCCAACTAGAAAATTTAAAAAGGTAATGGGTTATAGGTTACAAATACCAGCGAAAAATTTGCGAAATGCAGCTGAAGTGAACTAGCAACAACAAAAACAAAAAAGTTCTTGCCTAAAAAGGAGTATAACAATGATTTATGACTGTTAAGATGTGTTAAAATTCCCGCACGAAGAATAGACGAATAACTTCCTGATACCATGCTTTCAATTAGAAATTAGAAAATTAGGCTGTTTTATAGATGATACTGTGCTAACGTCCTGTATGAGAATCGGCCACACTTAAGAGGAGTAACCGTTTCGAGTCGAGATATGCTGATCGGAAAGATGCGAGCGGCTGCCAATGGAGCGTTACTGCAGCATAAGGAATAAAGGAAATACGAATGAGAGCATGCTAATGTCATGGGTACTGATGCTTTGCTTCAGCGATAACAAACTTTGACTAAGTGAACGGGAAATGAGAAGGTGTATACAAGGAAATAAAGAGCCAGACAGCATTACTCTGCACTGATTCGAGGTGGCTGAAAAAGTAACGCTATCCGGATTCCTATTTGATGCGCATTTACGAAACCCCTAATTGCAGATTTATTTATTTATTTGAAATTCCTTACAGGCCCATTGGGCATTGTGTAAGGGGGGCGAAAAAAAGATATAATACAGTGCATTAATAACCAAAGGAAACAAAAGGAAACGTACGCGACGCAAAATAATTCACTACAATACAGGATAATGTGCTCACCGAACGTGGAAACAAAGCGCGATTAAGGCAAACACGGAAACATGGCAAGCAAACATAAGTAAGAAAACATCCGAATGGCACGAGTGTAGCAGCAAAGCAAAGAACAATAATAGACTTGAACGTAGGTGTGCTAAGTGACGGTTTCAGAGAAATATGTGATGAGTTTAGAATGGAAAGATTCTAGATTAGACGCGGAAGCGATGTTGTCTGGCAGATCATTCCATAATCTGATGGCTCGTGGTAATGCAGATGAGTTAAAAGCCAATGTGTCACCATATATTCTTGCGAAACTAAACTGATTATATAACCTTTTCGACGTGCGGGATGAGACATCGAGTTGAAATGAGGTAGTTCTATTGAAGTGCGCATATTTGTGAAATAGTGTGAGGAGAGCGATGTCACGGCGCGTGCTTAATGATTGTAGAGAAAGATCTGTTTTAATCTTAGTGACGCTTGAGCGGCAGTTAAAGTTTCGTGAAATGAATCGTGCTGCCCTGTTTTGGATAGATTCTAACGCGATGATCATGTTCTTATGATAGGGAGACCAAATGGGAGAAGCAAATTCAAGTTGTGGACGAACAAAAGTGAGGTATGCTAGTTTTCGAATATTAGATGGTGAATTTCGGAGATTACGGCGTAGGTATCCTAATGACTTTGAGGCGACGGCACATATGGATGAGATATGGTATGACCATGAAAGATCTGAAGAAAAGTTAACGCCGAGGTATTTGTAATGTGATACGTGAGAGAGTAGATCATTTTGAATACGGTATGTATAGCTAGATTTGTTATTTTTACGGGTGAAAGAGATGGCTTTGCACTTGGATACATTAAGAGTCATTAACCATGAGTTGCACCAGTCGTTAATAGTAAGGAGGTCTGATTGGAGCGCCAGGTGGTCATTAGTAGATCTAATAGGGTGGTATATAATGCAATCATCCGCGAAAATTCGCATACTAGAAGTTATATTATTAGGTAAATCATTGATATAAATAAGAAATAATAAGGGACCAAGCACACCGGAGTTAACTGGGGAAAGGTTAGAGGACAGATTATTAACAAATACGAACTGTTGGCGATGCGAGAGGAAGTTACGAAGCCATGTTAAAGTTAGCGAGTCTAGACGGAGTGATGATAATTTCGAAATCAAGCGGCAGTGAGCTACGCGGTCGAACGCTTTGGCAAAATCAAGGAATATACAGTCAGTTTGAAGGTTATTGTTCATATTAAAATGCAAATCAGTAGTTAGTTCGAATAACTGTGTTTCGCAGGAGTGACCCTTTCTAAACCCGTGTTGATTAGTGTAAAAAAAGTTATTCTGCTCAAGATGACTAAAGACATGCGATGAAATTATATGTTCAAGCATTTTGCAGCAGATGCACGTGAGAGATATAGGATATAGAGATGTCGTCGTACGTAACGGCGAAACATTAGCCGGTGCGAGCTGCGTTGCGTCGACAGCTCTGTTAACTAAGGTGCCGCCGTGGGAGCTCAGGAGATGCCTTAGTTCGAAATGGCTTAGTACCGCCTTATTTCGCAGCGTTTTCTGTACAAATAAGACTTCTTAAAAAAAGGGTGGGGGGGGGAACTTTTAAAATAATGTATGAAGGTCAAGACGATTTATGACAAGGAAACAACTTTTTGAGCTGTGTTTTTATTTCTGTCATGCAATATGTTCTACAATACAATTTCGGTTGGGACCAAAAACATAAAGCCAGGCCAAGTTCTCCACGAGAGATGTGATATCATTTCTCTCTACGTTTTTAGTTGAAGGCATGCATCAACAGAACACGTTAGAAGCGAGCTCTCGAAGCCCACTGTCCTCGTTCAATTACGGTCACTGGCACCAAGTTCATTTCAGCTTTCAAAACAGCACAGTGCTCTGCTTGCGCAACATTTCGTCATCTCCGGATTCTTGGCCAATCCTTCATCACGAGAACGAAAACATTAACGGCGAATTGTGCTAGGTGCGAGGCTTTAGATATCGTCGACAGGAAGCTGTTATCTAAGGAGAGGGCTGAGTCGGGCTAGTTAGTTCATGTCGAACGGTAAGGCGAAACACCGCTGACGGACTTGACGGAAGATAGCAAAGCTATTACCGGGGCCAGTTGGTTGATCATAATGCTAAGGAATGCGTATATAAACGCATCTTCCGCGAGGAATAAACAGTTGTTAGTTTGCGCTTGTGTCGTGTGTGTGTGTGTGTTGTCTCCTTCTTGTGCCGCTTTTAGCGCATTCCTTAGCATTTTGACGGAAGAGGAGCAAGACACCTGCGCATGTGTCTATCGCCTCTTCCGTCCCGTCCGTCAGCGCTGTTTTGTCGTACCGTTCAAGCTCCTATGTATCAGAAAAAAAAATTGCTGCCATGAATATAGTGTTTGAGGCTCGCGGCATGTCGCCCAAGCTTGGTGTTATCAAAAATTCTTCACCTTCCAATAAGATTCGGAAAGGTACCCAGAAATTCGTGACTACTCGGTAAAGAACACCGAGTGCGCTGAACTACGACTACCAGTGAAGACACAAAGCGTGACAGCATGAAGCAGGTGCTCAGAACGTTTTCTCCGACTCATTCAAAAGCGTAGGGAAGAACCGATGGATGCGGAAGCAGACATTTCGTTATAGATTTTGTCTTTCATTAGCTGCTTATCAAAGGGCTACGCAACCTTCATTTTTGCAGTTATCAATGCCGATCCTCAGTGCAGCTATCTGGAGCAAAGAGCCGCACATTCCGTCTACATTACCTTTTTCCTTTCTTTTTGCCTAAGGCCACAGCGTATCCTGCCCCCTAAACGCGCTATCGGCGTTAACAGGAAAAGGGATAGGCGTTGTCTTAAATCGACGCAAAAGCAAAGCAAGTGCGGCCGCATATATTAACAACTTATTTATTATGTTTCGAATCGGGTGTGTTCCTGTTTTCTGGACCTGCGATATCGCTCCCCGCGTCGGGCTACCTCGGTGGCTCGAAGCAGCGGACTTTCATCACGTTATCCTTGGCGCGAGTCGAGTATGCAGACCGCGCCAGCCTGTCCTGCATGCTGGACGACTCGCGAGACACCGGAGAGGAGGAGAAAAAGAAGGGAAGGAGGAAGCAGTCGGCTCGTGTCCACAAGACAACACGTAACTGAAGTAACGGAACGGAAACTCCCCACCGGCGCCAACCAACCTATTCCATCATGAGTTTTTTTTTTTCTTTGTAGTCAATCTTTTATCTTTCTTGTACCCACCGCGCGCACCGCATACTTCGCTGGCGCACGCTGCATCTATTTAGCACACGCCGCGCGGACTTTACAGCTGAGTGGGGCACGGTGTACGGTACTGCGTTGCGTGTTCTACGGCTGCGCACGTTAGCAGCCCTCGCAATCGGTTCTCGAATCGGGATCGATGCGGAAGGTGGCCACTAAACTGAGGGGGCAGGGGGAGGTGGTGGGGGGGGGGGGGGGGGTGCGATCACGGTTCACCTTGGCGAGCTCGCTGGCTGCGTTCACAATCGGTCGTATACCAGCTTGCCCCGGCGGTATGTGCGCCTGTGCACGCTGGCGCGAGCTCGTGAGTAGCCATCTTCTCTGGCGCGTAATATCCTTCCTATGCTTCCTTTGTTTGGTCACCCACAGCGGACGGGCGGCCCCAGCGCCAGGCGCATTCTTGCAAGGTCGCCAACGTGAGCTCGCGGGGGACTTTTCGACGCGCGCGCCCTCGCCCCGGTGGGTTCCACGCTAGCGGCGCTGCGATCCTCAAGCTCATTTTCTTCCGTGGGCGCACGAGACGATTATGATCCCGGTGCTAAGTCGCCGCGATGCTTTCTCCCTCTCCCTCTTTACGGTGTTCCGCTTGTGCATGCCACGGTCGGCATCGTCATCACCGGTGCTAATGAGGGCTAACGCGCGGGCTGCCCTCTCCCTAGGAAAGCATTAAGGGACAAAGGGCAGATGGCAGCCGAGAACGGTGCGCTGCTCGCTCGGGTTATAAGAGCAGGACGAAGAGATTTGGGATCTGAGCGAAACGCAAAATGGTAGGCTGCGGGAGCACCGAAGTGATTTGCTCGCCTAATAACCCCCTCCCCGCGTTCGTTCTCTCGTTTTCTCTCACTTTCTGTTTCGAGTTGACGTGTATATAAGCAGCGCAGGATTTCGGATTCGAGGACGGGACTTCAGTTAATGCCCAGAGATCAAGTTTCGTAAAGAAACGGGCGCGCGCGAGTCATGTTACCGGTAATTCCTGCCAGCCCTTGCACTCATGTGCTACGCTTTGAGGACCCCGCGCGATGTGTGGACGCCCATGAAGCCACGGGACACGTAGGATGTCTAGGATAAGTCAGGGGAGAGGCGTGTGATGTGTAGTTTTAGTCTCGTGGCAAATTAATCCGCCATATTTGGAGCAAAAACGCCGCATTATTGCTTGCCAAATGTAACATGACGCTCCTATCCAGCGAAAACTATACATACAGTCGACCTTCGTGCGTCAGTGCCACGCTGTACAAAACTTGGGCGCCGAAAGAGTGATAAGGCGTGGAGCAGATTAGGCTCATTTTAATTTCGTCCGGCTCTGGCGGAGGCACTGCGGGCCGCGGCAGCGTTGTCTCATTCGTTCCGCAGCCGGACACCGTAGCCCGTGCCAACAGCGTTTCACGTGGGAGCCCGGCGCGAGCCCGCTGCATTCAAGGCCCCGCCGCGAGCGTTTTTCACAAATAAGTAACGAGTCCGGCGAGAAGGCCCTGCGCAGACCGGCGCCAGCGACTGTTACACGCTGTATAAGCTATGCGCTGCAGGGCGTTGCGCCGTGTTTCGTGGAGGTCGAGGGTTCAGTTCCTGGCGGCGCGCCGCTGCATATTGATGGTGGCGAAATGCAGTACGTACGTGCGTACATTGGTGCGCGTGAAAGAACCCAGCGTCTTTTGCGATTATTCGGGGGGTTGTTACATGGGCTTCCTCGTTTATAATAGCCTGGGGTTGTGGCGAGAAGAAAGTTGCCGCTTCTTGAGGCGGACAGGGATAATTCAGATCTACGGGAGAGGCCTTTGTCCTGCTGTGGACGAAGCAGGGCTGCTGCTGATGATGATAATGATGATGATGATGGTTGTGGCGCTGTTGCGGTAGTGGAGATTGAAACAAAATTACGTCTGTCCAGATAAAGGTAACAAGGCAATCGTGAGGAAGAGTTTCTAGCAATTTGTCCAAGGCATCTTTCCCCTCTCTTGCAGTTCCGGTCTAACTGGCATGAAAAGAAATAGAAAGCGCCTACTAATCGACGCAGGGAAACTGATCTCAATGTATCAATAATTAAATGTGTGCGTGTTGGGGGGGCGGGGGGTGGAGGGGGGCATATTAGAAACTTCGTAGCCTCGTATCCTGTTACGCTTATGCGATTTGTCCAGTTTCACCTTCACGCATTCCATTTCGCAGGCTCTTCTCCTAAATTCTTTTTTTTTTACTCGCGCATATGGAGCCGAGCTGCACCCTATCGGGCTACGCGGCACCGGCAAGGAAACTAATCGACAGTCCGCATCCGAACAAAAGGCCGCTTCATATACCGTGCGCTGAAGAGCTAGCATTCCTTCGCATCTCATTTCCTCTTAAGGTTATCGAGCAGCGCTTAAGAAACGCTGCGGGAGCCACCCGCAGGTCCCACGCGTACTCGCCAGGGTCTTGTGTGGAGCTCCTCAGATGCCGCTTTTGTTTCTTAGCAAGAGAGTGTACATCTTCCAGGCTCTTAACCCTTTCTGGTGCTGTGTGCAGTGCATCATCATACATCGCAGATTCACAGCATTTTCGTTAATCTTCTGCAGATAGCAGTGATTAAAATGTTTTTAACGAATTTGATAAGCTTCAAATCAGAGCTAGGAGTGATTTTTCAGATTAGCTACACCGAATGAGTAAATAAAATATTTCATAAAACAGTGACTTTTGTAGCGCGCCCTTAAACATACTAGTGTAGAAATAATTTGTCACTCGGAATAATGTATTTTTTTTGCTGAGTTTATATTGTCATGCCATCATCATCAGCATCATCCTCATCAGCCTGGCTATGGCCACTGCAAGACTGAGGCCTCTACCAGGTCTCTCCAGTTAACCATATCGTCATGTCAGGATTGGTAGGTATACCGCCCTCATATCCAGCAATTCTGGACACAAGGATTTTTGAGCGGGAAACTATTTACGAACGCAGTTATTATATATAATGTAAGATTTTACTATAACAATTGATACATCCGCAGATCACCCAACGGCAGTCGTATTTTTTTCTGCTCACGTTTTTGCTATCGTCAAAAGCGCTCCTCATTGATTTTTATGGCAGTCTTAACTGTTCGATGTGATCGATCGCTGGAAGCACCTTAAAAGAAAAATTTTGCTGCATATCAAAATAATGGACCGTTAACTTTAATATTTCCATACCAATGTCTTACACTTTTCCAATCTACAAAATTTTTGCCCCAGAAAGCTGGACTTGTCGCTCATTTGGGCTTGCCGTTTTGAGTTACCTTTTTTTCACACAATGCCTTTAGCTGCATCGATGGCATAGAAGTAGAACATCGGCCTAGCGTGCAAGATGAGTGTGGTTTGAATTTCGGTGCCGCGCATCGTCATGTGCATCTTTGAAGAAAAAAAGGAATGTAATTCCTTGATCCCACGAGTACTCAAGTATCAAACCCTGGTGCTTCGGTGTTCCATTTTACAGCCATTATGACAGCGTGCGAATTTTTTGGCATGCCTTGAAAGAAGTGACTCTTGGTGTTTTTGGTTGTAAACATAATTGGTTTGCCTGTAGCTTTCGCACGCTATTTAGGCGGAAGAAAATTTTTCTTAAGAGAAATGGCTACCGCCGTCCGAAGAGATTGAGCTGACACAGTACCCATTCCATCTAAATGTTCATCTTCGAATTGAAACCAGCTTGTGGGTTTTCGCGCAAAATTGCTTTTGAAAGGCGATTTCGGCACACTTTTCTCGAAACTCTAACAGCAAACGCCACCTGTTGAGCTACAGACATGACCTAATTAATATCAGCACGATGCTCGTGGAGCGAATGCTCGAAAGGCTCTTGTAACAAAATGAAATGAAAGGGTTATGCGTTCCAAGGAAGACGCATACCGAAAGGAGGCCGTGGTACGTTCTTACCTATGAGTCGTAAGTGCCTTGAATTATTGTCCTTGTGATTTCACATGTGTAGACGCTGTGAAATGTTGGTTGCATGGCTAACATGCTTCGGTGCAAACGTCGTGTACTTCACCATCGCAACAGACGACACATAAAACACGTTCACCTAATGGGCAACGACAACACTACCCAGATGCTCCTGCAAGTGCACGCACTCAAGAACGCTCTTTCTTTGGTGATTGCTTTACCTGGGCGTTGAAATGGACACTTTATTGAGCTGGACAGCGTAGTGCGAGCCGGTAACATTAACTTGACAGTTCTCCGCTCTGCATATGGGGCTAAAACTCGGCCACTCGGGGTGTCTTTTTTTATCCTCCTCCGGTGTCTCCGTTCTCTTTGCTGCGCTGATTCAGGAATTATAATTTGCTGTTACCGCAAATACAGCCAATCACGATGTTTCCGGATATATCCTGTCTATCGCCTGTCAGACACCGTTTATACAGAGGGGTGCCTGACGTCTTGAAACGACAGGACTCTGCCACGGGTAACGTGAACCTCGTTCAGGCTCTATTGTCATATTTTCCACCTGTTTGGGACGCCGCTTCATAGAAAAAAATACTGAAAAAAAATTGAAAAATTCTGCTTTGTAATGCAGACCTACCTTATTCCTGGCCTTGTTGCTGCCAAATATGCATGCACGAGGCTCTCCACGATAGCTTGCTCAGACGTGAAGGCGACGCCCGTAGGATTATAGAAATTTGAAATGGAATTTCTTATATTTGTATTTGCCGCAACACAATCTTCTTCGTCGAGTGCTAGTGACAACCTCTGTCCGCTTTATTATATTTTTTTGGTTACGCCACTATCGATTATAGAGAAATGGAGGTAGGATCTATCTTCTACGGGAAAAAAAAATCCGCAGACGTCCGCGGCCAGAAAGGAGCAAATATTTATTTTTCCATAGCGCACACAATCTGGAACGGTGTTGTCGAAAAACTGCCCATTTTCAAGTGTAAACACTGAATACACGTCCATTTCACCTGCGAAGCCGAAAGGATATCATTCGTGTTTCCGTAAAGCATTCAAGAAAGGTTCTTCTGAAATTTTCTTCGGAGACAGTATTTTAAACCGACTATTTTCTCAAATGGATCCTTTGGATTTTTTTACTATATTAACTACCACCCCTGAGGTCAGGCCACATAGATAACAGGCAAGGCGACTCTGGCACCATAGAAGAGGGTGACGAATGGCGAAAAAAAGTGTACATAACAAAAAATCGTTTTAAATTCAGTTTCGTTCATACGCGGTAGACACTGACTTCTTGGCACTCTGGGATGCGATTTAAAAATTTTTTTCGGGTGAAAGCTGAAATCAACCGGTAGAATATTAGGCAGCTCCAAAAACAAAGCTGAAGTTAGATTTGGCTTAACAGTTGTTAGCCTTAATTGTATCATGCATCGAAAAGCTGGTAGACCAAATTACTCAGATTCAAATCAATGAGATTAATCGCGGCTTATTTTGGTTGGCTGAAACGCGTGTGTGCAATTCATGTAGTATAACAAGCTGTTGCTAATCCATCTGTTAGTTATTGTTCGAATAAACGAGAGCCCTTTAACTCGTAAATAGCACAGAGAAAGCGGTATGAAGGAATAAATAACCGGGAGCCTATCAAAAAGAAGAACTAAAGGGATCATGTAGAAACTTCTAGCATGAAAGGGCTTTTCTCGGATGGGCAATATATTTGTTGCACTATCCCAAGGGTTTCACTGATACAGGAATTAACTCAGTCTACATTTTTTTCTAGTTTGAGAACAAGTGCTCAGAACAAGCGCTGAGAACAAGTTCTCATTTGGCTTATTGCGTTTGCGCCCAGTGATGCAAGATGTGGGTCCGACTGGGGGCCTCAGACTCTAGCGCCTACTTACGGGAAAGACGTCTCCTAAAGCTAAGGGTGCAGTAGGAACGGTGTCGTAATCTGGTTTTGCTCAGGCAGGAAGACAAAGAAAAAGACGGGGGAAAATGCTAGGCTAGCAAGAGAGCAACCCTATTGCAACCGACAAAATAAACATAGAGCACCACATGGGAGCACTCAAGAGCTGTGATATCTTTATAAACAAAACAACGACGTCGTATGAGCTAGTGCAAACAAGTCGTAAGCAAGTCCACTATGGGCAAACAGACAAAGAATTGCATTCGCGCTCTTGTACTGAATACCATATCACCGGGTTTTTCTGCTACACAAACCGTGCAAGATTACCCTCATGGGCCCATTTACGGTGTTTTTCTTTTCTCTTAGCTATTGAATACTTATTCGGAGTGATGTCTTCGAGTGGAGCAATGTCGTGGCAGACATTCCGATGCGTATGGACATAGTATAGGAAATTCCCACGGTCATGGTTGTTTCGCGATACAACCCATGCACACTGATGGCATTTGGGTTGTTCTGTTCGGTAATGCGCGTGGGGCTTGTCGCGCTTGGTGAGTAGGTCCTCAGCCCTCTCTGCGCATCCTCCCCAGAAGGGGATTAGCGTTGAGGCAGAAGTGTCTTATCGCTGGCCCTTTGTGTGTTTACAGTGACATGCCTCTGTTTCCTCCGCAGATCGTTGATGATGTGCCTGTCGGCCCGCAGTGCTTCCCGAATCCTTAATGATCCAGTGGCCCCTGTGCAGTAGGGCGTGCTTGATAACGGGGCATTACTACTGTGAAGTGGTAATGCCCATTTTAATGTCTTAGAGTGCTTTACAGCGCCTTAAACTATGCAGTGCCCACAGGGAGGCTTAAAGTTCAAGGTTTAGCAGCTAATAATTAGGCAGGGTTTAAAATGACGCTTTGTAAAGAGAAAGAGCTACAAGTTGCCACTATACCGTTCATCCAAAGAGAGTTCGCGCTCAAAATGCGCACATCGCCAAAGTCCTACTTAACTCAGCGACGTCTTTTAACCAGTCACTGCGACAAAGTGGCCTGAGGTTGGTACAGGTGCTGAAGAGAAATCCCCTCGACAGCATTCAGATCGCTTCGGATATTGATCTGATTAAAATTTTATTTTGGAGGCCCGTACACGTTTAATGGCTTATTGTGCAATGAGTTCAGTGGTCAAACAAAGCAAAGACAGCCAAACTGTCGCATGAAGTACAAGCTATCTGATCCTTTCCTTTTTGTCCCGCATACTTTTATGAAAGCTGAACCAAATACCGCGGCAGCATAACGGCAGTGCTCCGTCTGTTATCCCCCATCTCCCCCTTCTTTTTTTTTCTTCGCGCCGCTGGATCGTTACATTTTGGTCGCGCCTGTCCGTTGCGATCAGGGCCGCTAATGAAACCGTCACTCCCCGAATGAAAGACCGTGCGCATTCCACAGGCCTCCAAATGGGGCAAAGCGCTAAAGAAGAAAGAAATAGTAATAAGAACAAAGTCAGGCATCCGCGTGGAAGGATGGCGCGCTACTACACGTGCGAACGTTATAAAGGCGCTCGCCCGAAACAGAAAGACGCAACGAAGAAAAAAAGAAAAGACAGCTTTCACCGACCAGAGGCCGGACCTTAAAACGCTCGCTTTCGCCTCGGCCTCTTCTCCTCCTCGGAACGCCGCGGCGCTTGGCGGAAGAGCGCTTTTCGTGGTAGCGCCCAAAAATCGCCACCACTGACTGGACGACCAGACGCAATGCGGAAATGTCGTTGCCACCAAGCCTCTCTCAGTCAGTCGCACGATCGGTTTCGAAGCGCCGGTCGCTTGCGTGTGTCTGTGTGTCTGAGTTTGTCCACACTCGCTATCTCCCCCTCAGCCCGCTTCGCAATGGCGGGCTGCGGCGGTCCGACCTTTCACGCCCAGCGCAGAGCAACAGTGGGCCAGCATAACGTTGGGTCGGCTTATGCTGCTTGCTTGCTTGCTTACCCGGAGCGCGTGCAAGTCTTGCCGTCGCCGTCTGCGATAATGGTCTGCGGCGGGGTGCTAACGACCGCCGACCGTCGTCCTACGTCCGCCGCCGTTGAGAGCCAAATACGCGTCGACAACGTCCGAGAGCATTCCGTGAGAGTGAAAGGACCACGATGCGGATAGCCCGCCACTATAGTCGATTTTGTGGTGGCTGCGGCTGCGGCTACGGCGGTCGGCGGAGAAAACTCCGTTAAACTGCTTGAAATGTTTTCGAAAATCTCCTCGCATAGTTTTCCTTTCCTCCTCCGTCGTCTCTTCTTCTTATCCCTTTCTTTTCCTGACGCCGTATTCCATGCAATGTCCTCTATGCCACTTGCACGACTTTCTGTGTACACTAGCCCACTTGGACCACGCGTCTACAGAGAGAGGCGTTTTCACCGTTGGCAAGAAGGCTCGGGCACAGAGGTGTTCTGGAAAAGGCGCCGCCGAGACTCGGGTTGGAATGTGGAAGCTCTTGAGCTGTTTTAAGGCCGTTACGGAAATGTCAATTTCTGCGCGCTCTTCGTGGAGTATCCGTTTTTCCTCGTGTCTGTTACGGTAAAACTCGGATTGCGTTTTGTTTTTATTTCTTGCAAGAAAAACAAAAAGCAAATAGGTGTGTCACGTGTTCCTGCGGCTAAGCTCTGTGTGAGAGCCCAGGGAGATTTGCCGGAAGGCACCTCTGATGTGGCGAAGATTCTATTGCTTTGTACGTTGCACCGTGCGCGCCAATCACGGTCGAGAGGCGACAAATGACTTTGAAATTGGACCTCATCTGAACTGCGCGCTCGGCAGAAAGCCGCAATAATAATAATAATAATAGAAAGATAACGGCCTTGAAGTAGCTCGAGGTCTTTTCCTGCGTCATTAAAACGGCACACCGGGGAACGTTTGGCCTACGTTTTTTACATTTCTATAGGCACTGCCATTTCGTCTTGAAGGGGAATTAGGAACTGGAGACTGTCGCCGAGCCCTCAGTCATGGCTTCCCTTGACACCTGCGCAGCACTCATTAGAAGGAGGGCAAACTTTTCAGCTATTCACTTTTCACACCGCTGAGAACATTTCTACGTCCCTCACATGTCACATAGCAACAGCAGCAGTCTTCGGAACGAAGCTTGACTCGAAAAACTCGTTAATAATTTTGCTTTTACGGAGCTGTCGAAACGGATTTGGTCACAGGAATAGTTTAGCAGGAAGTAATCACGCGGAAACGAAATCCTAACAATACGGTGAATCATGATTTCCTGTCACGTATTCTGAACACAGTGTGCTGTAAAGACCGCAGCGCTGTAGCACATAATGGGCCGAGTATGCATGCAACTTTAATAAGCAGTTATACTATCGCCTATAGTTTCCGTCAGAAGGAACGCTGTTAACAGATTGCAAACCTGGTTCTATATGCCTGCATAAACAACAATTCTGGACAAAACATTTTTGAACGGGAAAGAGTCTATGAGCGCAATTTTTTCATGTATTGTAAGATTTCAGTATAACAATCAATATATCTGCAGATCTGTCTTCTGGTTTGATTTTTTTTGTTGCTATTAACGTTTTTAGCATCGTCAAGAGAGTTCCCCGTTGGTTTGCTATGGCAGTCTTAACTGCTCAATGTGAGCGATGGAAACACTATCTATAAAAAAAAAGATTTTGCTACATATCGGAAGAATAGACCATTGCCTTCAATATTTCTATACAAGTACATTACAGTTTTCCAATATTCGAAATTTTTGTCCAAGAACATTGGACATATGACGATCGGCGGACACGATCAGGTTCTTCTGAGTCTGAAATTTGTGGAATAAATGCCATTGCAGCCGAATACTTCAAGTATGTCGTAGAGAGAGCTCTGTCATCTTCGGAGAGTTTCGTCTCAAAAGAGGCCCACGTCGAGAGGTCTGCGTTTGGATTACGAAGCCAATGGTTGGCGACGCCGATCGAGTAGAGGATAATGCTGCTCAACTTCGTGACGTCGTCCCACTCGTTACAGGTGCTCACCTCCTCGTATGACGTGAGGCAAGCATCATGACCGTCAGTACCGCTGGCGATCGAAGCCGGAACAGAGGACAGCTGGACCCACTTGCACGGCTTGGTAGCTGGCGTCTTCTGGCATAGGGGAGGTCGGTGGCGTGCTGCTGCGGAGTTCCAGTCCGGTAACAATGACGTCAAGCCGCACCTCCACCATATGTAACAAGGGGTTTATTTGGCAGCGCTCAGGTCGGCGGGAGCAGTAGTTAATTGAAGTCCGCGGTCAGCCAGGCCGGGCAAGCGCTGCCGTAAGCGGCGGTAATGCGGTTAGATGAATGCGTACCTTCTTCTTTTGAAATAAAACTCTACAGTCTATTTTGTTGCTTTCTGCCGATGTTACCATTACGTTCATTGTTCGAGCACTCTGCGCCTTATGACCGAGGGATGTTCGGCTGTGTTTGAAAAAGGCAACCTTGACCCTAAAAAGACGCAACGGTTCTCGCCTCGCAGCCTAGCCTGTTCTTTTGCGGAATACTAGGAACTGTTAGACGCTGACTGACTGACTGACTGACTGACTGACTGACTGACTGACTGACTGACCGACCGACCGACCGACCGACCGACCGACCGACCGACTGACTGACTGACTGACTGACTGACTGACTGACTGACTGACTGACTGATGTTGCTGAGAGGAAGAAGGTAAAGGAAAGAGCACGGGCCTGCCTACCGGCTCAGCTGTTAGACGCTCCTTTATGCGGGCCTTAAATGAAGCTTTTTTCCTTCTCCTCCTCTTCCTTGCAAATCGCGAGTGGTTTTTGCTCATTATATTCACGGCTCTCAGCCTTCAGGAGTCCACTTATGCCAGCCAACAACTGTAAACCGGATGGTGGCAGACAAAACACTGATATTCTACCCGTCTCCTCTGTTTAGGTGAATGACGCAAGCGTGAAAGTGAAAGAGTGTTCGTTAGTGCTCTATGTTATTTGTCATGGGGAGTACCACCGTAACCATGGGGGTGTAGTCTTGCATTTGTTTCCATAAATTTACTCGCCACCATTTTGTCCACAACATTGAGGGGCTATTGAGATGGCGGTGCTTACGTCAGTATTTATAAATACATCTGAACAAGTCTACTTAACTAGTGCGCTGACTAACCTCTTGTTCAAAACCACTAGGTCTGAACATGCCAGAGACTAGCGATATGCAACGGACTAACAACTCGTATTGCTGTATTCTTTTCAATATTTCGCTATATCAGTATACGCGCTGCAGCGATTGATATCTATATTATTTTAATTTTATGTCCATAGAGGATTGCGGTTCTAACATTACCTCCCTGCTTTTAAATATGCCTTGTTCACCTGCTAATTGTTCCGTCAAATGCGAGGTAGATTCACCGAGTTGCGATTTTTCATAAAAACGAAGCTTTTAAACGACGTGATAAAATATACATGAAACGTGTTGACCACGGGTTGCCGCTGTGCTGACAAGTTTACGTGAAAAGAAGTTTACGTGAAAAGAAGTTTACGAGAAGTTACGTGAAAAGAAGTTTATGTGAAGTTACGTGTAAAGAAGTTTACATGAAAAGAGTGAGACAGTTTGACGTTTCGCGAACGAAAAGCAGAACCAAATTACGTTTTTGGTACGTAAATTTGATGATAATGCCATCATTATAGGCAATAAAATTCATGAAAGTACCAAGATTGTCGGATGAACCTCACGATAACGCATTGCTTCTGCGCGTAACATTTACTCCTTTGTTCCTGCATTTATACGACCTATTTGCACCTAGCATTGATGACCATTGTGTTGCATCAATTTCCATCGAACTAGGTGGTATCATTGTATTGTAATTAATAGTTCTGGTATTGCATTAGTATTGTAAGATTTTTTTTCCGCCGCCGCCGTGGCTTAGTGATTATGGTGCTCGGTTGCTGACCCGGAAGACGCGAGTTCGACTCCAGCCTCGACAGTCGCCTTTCGATGGAGGCGAAATGGTATAGGCCCGTGTTCTGAGTGATCTTAGTGCACGTTAAAGAACCCCAGGTGGCCGAATTTATCCGGAGCCTTCCGCATAGCGTGCCTCATAACCTGAGTCCCGATGGGACGTAAAATCCCACAAAACCAAACCAATTTTCTTGGCACTCTATTTGTCTTGTTCTCATCCTCCCCTATATGAAATTCACCAATAGGGACTCTGAAAGGTAAATAAATAAACGATGACAACGGTGATGATGATGATGATGATAATGATGATGGTGATGATGATAATGACATTATCCACAAGAACTGTGCGCGCGTGAATTTCAAATTTTGACGTCGGCGCGTGCCTGAATCGCCAGCGCAGCGTAACCTTTTTTTTTCAGAACAGTCTCGGACTACCATTACCTGTCCCGAAGAAATGCAAAAGCACACAATGCGCAAAGAAAACTGTACAAAAATTATGAAATCAAAGTGAGCCAATGTAACGTGCGAGGAACAAGCGACGGACAACGTAAAGGCGTCTCGTACATGTGGATGACAGGACGTGCGCGCATGGAACGACAGCGTGGAGGAACTGGCGCGTAAAGCGCGCGCGTTGCTCCACCGCTGCCGCGTGTGGTCTCGACGGGAGGACGGCTGCGCTTCGTCGCCGCAAACAGAGAGTGACAGGGGATCGCGCCGTCGCTCCGTGACGGACAGCAACAAATGGGCATGCCGCTGAGCGGCGCAGATCGAGTCTGGTGCCTTCCGCGTCCGCCTCTATTCCGTGCAGTGCACCTCTCGTTAGTCGCAGATGCACTGCTCTCACTCGCTGCAGCGTTTCCGGTGGTCCGCGTTTATTCAGTTTTTTTTTCTTTCCCTCTTTACCATCACCCTTTCACGGCGGGGTTCGGAGACCACTTTTGGGGAGTTATTCTTGCACGGCTATGAATACTGGTCACACGTCTAGTGCAAGACTTCCTTTAAAGAAGCATGGACCCATCTATCTGTGATCGATATAGATGCGCGCTTTCAGTCTTGCACATCTTAATCTCATGCTGATTTTATGAAATAAAACGACGTCGTTATTTTTGCGAGGTTTACCAAGAATTTATCCCGCTGCACCCAGTGTTTTTATTTCGCAGTGAACGACCTATTCTACTTCAGCGTCTTATTAAATTTCTTTTAAACACTGCATCCTTCAATTACACTATTCACATTTTAGGCGAGAGATGATTTTAGCCCTATCTAATGTCTTGTTTTTCACCTTAAAACATGTTAACCACAGTTCACTCATACACCCCTCGCGTGTATGAGTCATAACGTCACTCCAGAATAAAGTTATCCTGACTGACTGACTGACTGACTGACTGACTGACTGACTGACTGACTGACTGACTGAATGACTTGACTGTCTGACTGTCTGACTGTCTGACTGACTGACTGACTGACTGCCTGGCTTGACTTCACTTGACTTGACTGACTGAATGAATGACTTGACTGACTTGATTGACTTGACTGACTGACTGACTGACTGACTTGACTGTCTGACTGTCTGACTGACTGACTGACTGCCTGGCTTGACTTGACTTGACTTGACTGACTGAATGAATGACTTGACTGACTTGATTGACTTGACTGACTGACTGACTGACTGACTGACTGTCTGACTGACTGACTGACTGACTGACTGACTGACTGACTGACTGACTGACTGACTGACTTGACTGACTTGACTGACTTGACTGTCTGACTGTCTGACTGTCTGACTGACTGACTGACTGCCTGGCTTGACTTGACTTGACTGACTGACTGAATGACTTGACTGACTTGACTGACTTGACTGACGGACTGACTGACTGACTGACTGACTGACTGACTGACTGACTGACTGACTGACTGACTGACTGACTGACTGACTGACTGACTTGACTGACTTGACTGACTTGACTGTCTGACTGTCTGACTGTCTGACTGACTGACTGACTGCCTGGCTTGACTTGACTTGACTGACTGACTGAATGACTTGACTGACTTGACTGACTTGACTGACGGACTGACTGACTGACTGACTGACTGACTGACTGACTGACTGACTGACTGACTGACTGACTGACTGACTGACTGACTGACTGACTGACTGACTGAGGGGAAGATGGATGCACCGACCGACGGACCGACCAATCTCCGTTGTCGCTGCTCCACTAACCCCTAACTACTACAACTACTACTACTAGTTCACGGCGAGGATAAGTAGAATTTCTTTTCACTAGAAGGAACGCATAGGGTGTACCTCTGCGTATCCGCCTGCACGAAAAGAGGTGGTTTCAGAGGCTGTGTTAGTCGTAACTTGTTAATGCAATCTGTCGTATGGAGAGATTTTTAGTCACGAACAGTTCGGGTGTTGTATTGTCCAAAAACTCGAGTCCACTATTACTCAGAGCTTAGAAATACAAACTGGGGAGGAGACGGTGAGCGCATTCGCAGTGACAGGCTGAAGCTCCCACAGTAAGTGCTAACCTCGTCAGCACGTGAAGTTGGGCTATTTGGTTCCCAATGGCTCCAAAATTAACACACAAAAAACGGGACATAGAGATCAAAACAAACAACACGAGCGCACATAACTGATATGCGCTGTTATTGTCTCTCCTCTTCTGCACGTACCGTGTAGTCAAGCGTTAAGATTCTCAGCTATTGCACTACAAGGTGAAAAAGTCGCCAAGGTTGCTAAAGTGGTGAACGTCACCGCATTCGCGTTCCAATCGCAAACATTCCACCTCAAGGAGAGAAAAATATGGAAAGTGGGTGCGTGTACTCCGCTCTAGATCAGCGCAAACTCATGGGATCCACAAAGGCGCGTACTCCCGTCATCGCGTCCTTGAGAAATTGCGCCGAGGGTTGCAAGTTAGCGGATCACATTTGTCCAGAAGCGGTGCAAGGTCACGTTCACGTGAAGAAGTTCGAAAATACCGCCTCACTTCGACTTCAGCGTTTCTTCCTGGATCTTGCATGACGTTATAAATTAGCTCATTAAGCTCTACACTATCTGGAGAAAGTAACACAGTCTATACACTTTTCAGTGAATGCTAATCTTATATGGCTCCATCCCGAAGCTCCACATCACAGTGCGGCAGTGTAGCAGTTCGCCGGCAGTCGACAGTGCTGCATGCAATTAAGGGGCCCGGTAATGCTGGGTCGGTATCCACGCCTTCGGGGTGTACTGTCACGCGGCCGTGAAGTGATCAGCGCACGTGCGGCGGCGCCGTGGGACTCCAGCAGCATGCGGGTACCCCCCGGCGGGGCTACCCGGATCGGGGTCGACCCTTTCGGAGGCGCGACGGCCTTGGTCCCGCGCTCGCCCTGCACCGTCGTCCGTCGGTCCACCGGCTGGATACCTCGTCAGTGTTCCCACTCTCCGGTAACCACGCCCAGGACACCCCTTCCGTTCGATCCTTGACCTACGATCCTTCGCCGCTGCGGGCAGACACGGACACCCAGACTCGAGCGACACCTTCGCTTTCGTTCGCTAAGCTGTTCCGGAGACCCCCGCGTCGTTTTTTCGCCCCCTTGAATTGTGACCGAGGAGGCCGTTACGGCGGTGTCTGTCAGTTTCTTCGATTTCCTACTTTGCTGTCTGTCTGCCTCTCTCTTGTCCTTCAGTGGGCTTTCCGCGAGCCTTCATTCTGTTTTAGTTACGCCTTGCCTACGTCGCTTGCATTGTCTGTCATGGACGCGGCAAGTCATTCAGAACAGCTCTGCCCTGGCCGCGCCCGCGTCGAAGGATGCCGGCATCCGAGGAGCGGTTCGCCGGCCGCCAGCCCGTTTCCAGGCCAGTGGTGTCGCCTCCGCAAGCGGCGTCACAGGGCGGCGGACCGGTCACTCCCACCAGCAAATTAGGCCGGCTTTCGCTTCGAGTAGTCGAAATGATCACCGACCGAATAGGGTAATTAATTTGTAAAGTCTGTCCTGTGTTGCAACGCGCCTGCCTGTGGTACAATAAGGAAACTCTATATGCTTTCAGACTGAGAATGTCTATAGAGAATGATTTGATAACAAAAATAAAAACAAAAAATATATTTCTGGTCATCTCGGCTGCTCATGCATACAAATTCGTCGATTAACATGATTTAATACACATTACTGCAATCTTATGCTGGCAAAACATAAGAACATGTCCAGCAATTTCGGACAAAAATTTTGAAAATTTCAAGAATGTAAGATACTTTGACGGTAATATTGGAGGTAATGGTCCCTTCTTCTGATATGTAGCGAAATCTTTCTTTTAATGTATTTCCATTGGTCGCATCGTACAGTTAAGACTGCCATTGAAAATAAATTAGGAATGCTTTTGACGATAGTAAAAACGTTATTAGAAAAAAAAATCAAAACTTCCGTCGGGTGATCTGCAGATATACTGATTGTTTTAGTGAAATATTACATTATATGAAAAAAGTGCGTTCATAAGTGGTTTCCCACTCAAAAATGCGTTTGTCGAGAATTGCTGGGTATGATGCAAAGACTTGTTTTTATTCTTTGGTCGCCCTGCGCTCGCGCAGCCATGACTGCGGCAAGGTATTCAAAGCCGGCTCTCCTGGTATGTGCTGCAGTTTACTGCTTCCGTCGCTTATGCCATAAGGGTGACTGTATTTCCTGCAAAAGCATCCCATTTTTTTAAATCTCTTTATACCCCCCCCCTCAATCTTGTCTTTTTTTTTCTCATTCATTAGCTTCTGATTTCATGATTTCATGACGACGGCTGAAGGAGGCAGTGTAGAACTATAAGGAGGTCAGTGAAAGCCAGCTGCGTAGCAGTCAGGAAATGGAAGCGAGTGTTGGCGAGACGCGAGTACACAAAGCAAAGGGAAGTAAAAATGAGAGCGACTTGAACGGATCTTCCAGGCAACTGCAGCTTTGCATGAAATAATGCGTGCATGGTGTAATGAAGGCAGGCTTCATAAATTAATTGTTCAGTGCAACGATACTTCTGTGCTTACTCGCAACTCTAGCTCAAGGAATGTATCTATAATTTGGAGACGCTTTGAGCTTGCCAGGACCACTGGCTTGTTGTTTGGTTTTGTCAGCTTGTATCCTGGTGAGCTGGCTCCTGCTCTAACATAACAGCAGTTTAATTAAGAGTCGCGGGTAATAATCAACACTACACACACTCCTAATGCACGGCAGTGTACGAAAGTTACTCTGCCGCGCAGCAAACAGCGCGCAGTTTCGTTTCTAGTATATATGAGGCGTTGGCGGCATCAATGCGTAATTGATGCATCATTGACAATCCCATTCATCTTCTCACCCCCGCCTTTTTCAGCCGAATAGTTTTCCTTGCGAAATAAACTGTAGCCCTCGCATTGTTCATAATTTACGCAAAAACTCTCGGATTTTGGATATTTTAGAATTGTCGGGTTAGCTCTGGTTGTCCCATCCTGCTCTCTCCGAAGATTTTAAGTCATCCGTTGGTTTCAGTAGTTTAAAGGAGTATTTTTTGTGCAGTCAGTCAATCGCAAGAAGGTACTGCTGGCGTAGAGTCGTGCTCTGTTAATGATACTGAGCTCAAAATTTTCATTTCAAGATGCCATAGATAAACGCTATGCACTCGTCTTTCAGTTTTCAGTTACTTTTATAGCGAAAATGCGTGATTAACATTGTGTAAATGAAGAAAATTGTCACTGAAATTGCGTATTTAGGGAGCTGAGTCTTCAACCTCATGAAAGAATAAACTTGAACTTGAGACTTGCCTTGAATTGCTGCCCATGATGAAAGGCAGGCGTCAAGCTTCTCGTCACGTGTAGCTATCATATCTTCAATATAAAATGCGGCTTCTCATTATTTATTAGCGTTAATATACACAAACTGGGTGATCTGTGTGCGGAAAAAGCACACTTCTTGCTATTCGTAGTCTCAACAACTAGAAACAATAATTGCGAATCGGTGAATTAATTTTTTAAAAGCTCTGAATGAATCATAGGGCTCATATGTATCCCTGCTTTGGGCCAAGTTTAATGCTTTCGTTGGTTGCCTGGTTCGATGTCGTTGCCAGTTCTCTGCCTTTGCAATCGATTTCGTGTTGTACGTTCTGGTTTTGACTCTGTTCGGTTGCTACTTCCGTTGCAATATACTTCCCGTTTTTGTCATAATGTCTGTACCCAACTCCTGCCTAAGGCCTGTAACCCAGGCCGGCAGTATTTGCTAAATAAGCAAATAAATAAATAAATAAATAAATAAATAAATAAATAAATAAAGCTTTATTCCAATCTCTATATACAGCTTTCATGTAAATAAGCTACATGCAGTATCTATGAATCCCACCACACAAACTGTCTTTGCTTACACTGCGCCAAGCTAAATAATGTCGGACAAACATGTAGCTTCATGAAAACAGTGAAGCGCCGCCAGCGTCAATAGCAACTGTGTGCTCGAATGGGTTGTTTGTGCATGATACGGAAGGCATTAGCACGAGTATAATCGGGACAGCTCAGAAATCATTTATGACCTGCCTGGTTGAAGGGATGCGTATCATTTCTAATACGTTTCGGACTGCGCCTGGAGCAAGCGAGTAATCCGGCCGTGTATGGGCCCGGATTGTCTGCTGGCACGACATCGATACGCACTAGCCCGATTCGACCAGCGATGCCCCGAGTTGTATTTGCAATGCAGAGTAGATTCGATTTTCGTAGGCCACTGTGTACCAATCGTGTCGTGTCGAAACCCGTACGTCACGTCTTCTATGAATATACGAAGCGGTGTGTAGTTTAAGGGACACTGAGGTCAAACAGGAGTTCTGATATCGACAGGGCATCGCATTATCTTTACAGACACCACTCTCACCAAAAACAGAGCTTTTATAAGCTAGAAAAGAAGAAAAAACGAAATACAGGTGTCGCCTCCATTAGCTTATTTCGCGAGTTTATATAGTATATGTATATAGAAAATGTGCGTCGGCACCGATTTTTGGGTACGGATCCCAGATGCTAGGCCGCACCGCCATTCACTTCAAAACGATGGCAGCATGTACTTTTCGGTAATGACGTCACCAGTTTGATTCGACTGGCAGGAATATTTTTAAATTTAATTTTCTCGTCGATATGTACGTCGTTTGCTGCCGGATAAACGCCAGCATAGCCAGAAAGAGATAGAGAATGAACTTTTACTGAACGAAATAGATGGAATTGTCCTTAATGTCACTTTAATGTGAAGAGGTTCTCCCGCGCTCATTATTTCTCCTGTAATTAAAGTCTGCAACTCTGGATATACAGGGTATCCTAAGTAAAGTGAGCTCAGGGCGTAAAAAGCGCTGGTGAGTTTACTGGGATTGAAATCGAAATGGCTTCGTTGCAGGTCACATAAAACAAGTAACTCATTCCTGAGTCATACTAACGAACGGAAAAGTCATTCAGGCCCCAATGAACAACACTTGAGCGTTAAGAGAGACACAACTCTTTTGCGTATTGCTGAAGGTTTATTCGGAATGTTCATTTTCCTTCAGAACGAGACGAGCGAAATCGCACAAGAGCGCAAGACTGCAGCTGTGCAAACTTTGCCTACATATTGACGGCTGGTAGAGAAAAGTCTCCTCACGTATAACGTTCAAAACTTGCACTACTGCCGCATACATTTCATATTGTCACGTAGTGGTGACAGCAGTCGAAGCAGCGATGAAGACGGACGAAAGGGTCTTCTAAAAGAAAACTGTTTATTGGGCTGACTTGCACCCAAAATGGACTCAATCACTCAGCGGCGGCGAAGCGACAGGCGTGCTCGGCGGTCGTCGTACAGAATGCCCGCCGCTGTCGGCCGTGCTCAATTGAAAGCTGATAGCGAACTTTCGAGATAAGGCGTGCAAAGTTACTAGAACATTCCAGAACAACGTAGAATCAGCTCTGCCTGGCTGCGATCAATCGAGATAAATCTAGTCGCGTCTTGCGTCTCAAACAAAGCGATGAAGTGGTGTGGCGGCAGACTTGAAAAAAGAACAAACACTGCAAATATTCGCGGCATTACTCCCCTCTCAAAGAAGCATCGACCCGATGCATTAAAACAAATAATGCGACTAGTAAGAGAAAAAAAAAAACGGATCTTGCGAAAATAGAGCATGAAAATGCAGCGGCCTTTAGCGCGCATAATACGGCTTCAGACGGACTACATGGACAACTTCTGGTCGTACGCGGCGTCGCTGGGTAGCCTTCCATGTTCCGGACGCCCCCTTCAAGTCGTGAAGCCAGCCTTAAACGCTTCGCACCCGAGGACGAACCAGCAGCTCAGCGAGCCAGCCGACGTCTCCAGGGAGAGGAGCCTGAGTTCGGAAAACTGCCGGACCGCACCAGACAGCGAAAATACGCTGCTACGAGCACCGCAACCTCGCCGAAGATGTTGACACCGATCATACTGCAGCAGCCGCGGGTGCCGTTAACTTTCAATGGATCCCTAGGCGAAGACCCTGAAGAATGGTTGGACCAATTTGAGCGCGTGGCGTCATTCAACAAGTGGTGTGGCGGTAGATTTGAAAAAAGAACAAACACTGCAAATATTCGTGGCAATATTTTACGCGGTTTGTTGGCTGCGAGTAAGCGTTTTCGAAATATGGGGTAGCTGCTTTAATAGAATCCTGCTAATAGATGTTCATTCCGCGCTCTACAACCTGCTTAGTAAGAATTTAGTGGGTGCTTCATGCTGTTTGGATTAACCGAATTCAGGGATAACTATTAGCATAGGCGTAGATAAAATAAAACACCTCAGAGTCGTCAAGACGGTCCCCGATTTCACTGCTTCAGTGTCATGTCCACAATACGTTTAATTTTGTTTTTGCCCTCAATAAAGCTGGGTGGCGCACTCAGTGTGTTGATTAATATGTGTAATAGAAAACTTATTGTTTTTGCATTTTACCTTCACGTATGTAGTAAGTCGCATTGCATACGCTCTGCTTTGAACTCTTTTAGCGGTCAAGATGATATGTGTACAATACCACGAAGTCGCTATGGAAACTGCTTTTGGGCGTAAATTTAAATGGTCGCATAAATTGCATTGATGGACAAATTAAATTACATGCATATTTAGAGCTCTTGCTTTAAATTACTGTAAACAAGCCTGGAAATTTAAGTGAAATATTTTTAATAATTGTCAATGTAAAATTTGCACAAAGTGAATTTTTCGCTTAGAACAATGTAGAGAAATAATTATTGGTGCTAGCAGATGTTTTGGCTTCCATCGCCACCAATTTTTTTTGCGTTTGTTTAGTTTAGGTATCGAATCACAAGCGCAGAAGAGGCCTATTGGTTGATATAACGTTAAATGTTTTTTTTTTAGGTGCTTCCTTGCATACCCTCTCTCGCTTATCTGAACATTCCGGAACTTGCGCGACCAGCTGTTCTGAAGGCATGTTTTCCTAAATACCTAGGTAAAATTCATACTATATCAAAACGTGGCAATTTTCGTAAGTTAGCGTTGCGTACGCGTTCATATTGCTCGTTCTATGACGTTTCTCTCAATGCGACTTAGCGAGGGCGCTCCACTGTTATTTTCAAAGAGTATGCTCCAAATAAAATGCAAGGGAATAGTCTGCAGGTATAGCGCTCGGGGATTTGGCTTACAAATTTGTGTTCTGTTATTTTTATTCTTTCGTCTGCTTCCTTTGATCACGGCAGTACGTTCAAAGAAACACTACAAGCTGATTATGATTCAGAAATTTTAACTTTAGCAATATATGCTTCGGTGCTGTTAATGTCGCACATCATTAACTGCTCTTACGTCATTTGGATTATGTCATAGACGTTTATAGACAAGGGTTTTAACGCTGTTGTGGGCCTCTTTCGTCTCTATTTTGTCAAGACTGTGGCCTAGATGCTGCGGTACGTTGTTAAAAAGTACTGCAAGCATCTTCTGACAGCACTCAAAATGCCCTTCGTCGCAAGATGCGGGCGATGTACTTTTGCTGGCGCCCAAACGCAAGGACAGACACGCTGGAGGCGACGTAGTCCATTATGAAAACGCACAGATGTTCTTCCTGACGTCCAGCTCTTTCTGGGACGACAACACTTGGGCTCAATTGCATCACCGAAAAGGACTTTGGATTCCTCGTGGCAGAGAGCCGTCTTCAGCATCCATTACTGCTTGCGAGGATGAAAATTTTGGAGTAAAAAACAGCTCCGATTTGACTTGTAAATTTTTTTCATTTCCTCGCGTACCCGTAGCTGAAACGAGGAAACATTTTTGACCACGGTCTAAGGCCACCTTTGTAACGGCCATCCTTTCTCACTCACTCACTCACTCACTCACTCACTCACTCACTCACTCACTCACTCACTCACTCACTCACTCACTCACTCACTCACTCACTCACTCACTCACTCACTCACTCACTCACTCACTCACTCACTCACTCACTCACTCACTCACTCACTCACTCACTCACTATCACATTTAGACGAAAAAAAGAAAGGAACGTGAGCGGTTCTTCGTCGCAGACGTCAGTGGTTCGGCCTTTGCAATCGTTCTTAACGATTCTGTCTGGCAGGCAACCGTCTGGGAGAGAAACATCGCCACCCGCGACCTTTAAAACCGCGGGCTCCCGCCGTCTGCTCCTATGGAGAGCCACGGGCGGGTGCGGTTCCCACGGCCGAGGCACAGCCACTCTGAGGGTGCATGAGGGGAAAATGCTGGTGCGCAGGAATTGGGGCACGTGTGATGTGGTGATGGGATTTTTTAGCCCCTGAAGGCGCACGCGAGCATACTCGGTAAGCGATAATGCCTGCTTCATGCGCTTTGCTCGAAGGAGATGGAATGGAAGGAGGTAGAATGGAAGGAGATGGATTACGTTTGGGATTATGCGAATGTCACCGACCGCTCGAGCAGTTCAAGATGCTAATGCCAGTCGAAATGTTTAGGGACTTTGAGTGCGTTACGCTGGCGAATGGATGGCGCCAACACGGTACGACACCTATACAACTGTAGGGTAAAATATGTAGGCCCTTGGCCTGAAGGGTTTTACAAGTCGTACAGCGAAAAAACAAAAACAAAATAAAACAGTTCCCGGCTGATCATATGGTGATCTTGTAGATTGGGCATATGCTTCCCGCCTCGTTCGGATTGGGACTGCGGACGCCGTGACCTCGGCAGCCGCAGCCAGCAGCTGTGATTGGCACAATCGAACAATCAGAGCGCCTCCTGTGCGGCGGATGTTCTCTGTCGTAGTATAGGGGCATATGATATGAATGAATGATGCTGGTGAGCGTCGGGATTCGGTCGGCTCTTCTAAGTATCGCTTGGAAAAATGCGCGTACAGAGAAGGAGACCACCAAATATGCAGAAAAATTGTAATTACGGATACGCTACTTCGTTTCTCGCCCGAGTTTCTTTGGAAGCTCTGGTAGTTAAGGGGATATGACACTACTTGGTACTACGTTTCGCTAGAGAACCTCGTAGCTGTTACTGCGGTTCGGGCAATAGAGCACTATAAAACGAACTTCTGGACTGAAGTACACAGTCGCCAGTACCGTAGCTGTCAATAAAGAGGCGGTCGTTCCGTTCACGCTGTCTACGGCTCTTATTCTGGCAGACTGCACCCACAGATTACGTTAAGGTTACCATCTTCAAACTCTCAAAGACGGACTTCGGTGTATTATTTAGCCAAATGATTGTAATATTGCTTTAAAAATAGCAGAAGGTAAATTAAGCAGAAAAATATTCCTCCATATTATTTCTTTCAGATTTAAAAGCTACTCAATTCTATCAGTGGTACCTTTTTTGGGGCTATTATTAGACTTTGTAGAGCCCATTCAATCACAGTGCAGATTTTTGTTTTTCATTGCTCGTAACCCTACGTAGTGTTACTTCAAAAAATCATCTACATCGACACCTCCTTTAACGGAAATGAAAGCTTCGATTGCGTTCCTAGCTCTGATAAATAAAGGCTATATTTTCCAAGGTAAATTCGTACATTACAAAGAAAGATGATGCATAACATGAAGAAGTAACGATGTCGCAGCGCCAAAGTGTTCCTTACTGACGCACGCTGACAACCAGGCTTAACTTTCGTACCCAGACTTCCGCGTGTCATGAATCCTGATTCGAAATTTGACTTAGAACCACCATGAAAACTAGGTGTAATATCGCCTCCTTTTCATATATTCTACTTTTTCTTTTTTTAAATTTTTTTGTTTTCTACTTTTTTGTGAAGCAAGCAGGCACTGTGGCTTTTCTTGTGGCAGTCGTTAGCCTGTACCTTTGAATTTTCCATTTTCAAGTGCCTTCATGTTTTCTTTTAGGTATCGCATTACATAAAATTGTCATTATCTGGTGCTTTGCATTTATTTAGTTCTTTTTTTTAACGTCATGCATTCTAAAGCAAGCAGGGCCTCTTCTGCCATCTGTGTTTCATCTCTCGTGACGTTTGATCGTAAGCAACAGACGAAACATTTAATCCACAAAGCAGTAATCTTGCACTAATATCAATATTTTGATGCGGCCGCAATCGCTACTAGTACGTACTATCCTATAGCCCTCTCCGGAATTCTGAGTTTCCTTCCACGCCGCATAACTTTCTCACTGAGTCCTTGCTTACCCTCTGCCGTTCAAAAGCTGGTGGTTCAACTGATTAACTCGGCTTGTGTATGAAAGCGTCGAAGTACACCTACAACTTTGTTAGTAAAGAAAAAAATATTGGACGTTTACCGCTGAGGTAATTCTAATTTCCGCGACAGCTATGGTGGTGTAAAATGCCAATAAGTTTTCAATAGCTCCGGGTACGCCTGTGGAATGTCTGCTTCATGTATGACGCTACACTTGCGTTCGCGTCACGGGCAAGGTCTTGTAAATGCCTCGGGATGTCACGTCATTGTGCTCGGATCAATCAGTGATATATCAATCAGCCTGCAGCGTCGTCAAGACTTTATCCCTGACGTCACTACATTCTAACCAGACTGATGTGTTCTCATGACGTCATGCATGACGTCATTCTGTTCTGACAAAGCAGCGTGACGCGTCGCGCCTGATGTGTTACGCCGACACCGACACCGAAAAAACGGGAAGCGTGCCCCTAACAGCAGTCGCTGTATAAATATCCCACTTCTGACTCTATCTTATCCTCCGCTTTTCCATAGCTTACCTTACATGAGATCCCTCGTGAGGAATACGCTTTGGTGAAAGTAAGAATGCTTCCAATCTATGCGCTACAAAACGCATACAGTTTTGTGGTATCTTGCTAGCGGTACTAGTTTCCTCTGCCTTCCTCCGCCGTGGCTGTTGCGTGCGGCAGCTAAGCACAAGATGGCGGGATTGATTCCCTGCTGCGACAACAGCAGAACGCAAACACACCAGCGTGCTGCCCAATGTTCATGCAAACTGAAGATCATCAGGTGAACGAATTGTTCCAATTATTACTGTAACCCCAATTGTGCCGCTTTGGGACTTTAAACTCCACCTAAACATAATTCCTGCTCTCACAGCTCCCGTCCCAATTTCCACATCTACTCCACTACTTCTTTCTTTCTGTATAAAATGGCGACCGTCCTTGACATTTCTCTCACATGCATTGGCCGCCCAGGAGCTTAGTAGAAGTGCTTGTGTATATGCGAAGTGCAGCAATAAAAATGGGAGGTACGTCGGCTTCGATCGTCGATGACGGAGCTGATAGGCGCCTGACGTGTCAAAGGCCTCTCGTGAGGTTCTCTTTCCACATATTATTCCTCTCGATCGCAAAAAGCAACGTTAGCGCCGGTTTCATTCCTTCCTTTCGCAACCGATCGGTAAAGTTCGTCGCACTGCCCGCACATGCCACACATGCACGGTCACGGCGACCGAGTTTCGCGCAGTGCGGGGAGGAGCTCTCGCGCACTGAGGCTCTGACACGCGCTGAAGAAGCCTAACGTAATCCCAAAGTCTCTCCATCGCGCCGGTGCTAATGGACGAGCATCACGGCACATTAACGTAGAGAGGGAACATAACTGACTGAAAAAACAAAAACAAAGTAGAGTATAGCAAGTGACAGCTAACTTTTCATCCTCATCTTTTTTTTTCTCTTTTACGAATAGCTTACCGCCCTGGGATTAGTGGCGAGCAGAAAACGTCCCGCGAGTAGTTTGCAGATTGCTCTGTGGAGGCAAAACCTTTCGTCAAAGGGTGAACGCCCGTAAAGGGATGGAAGTTTGCACCGCATAAAATTTTCCGCCGTGAAACTAATGCGTGCGCGAGCGCTAACCCCGCCTACTAGCAAGAGAGAGAGAGCGAGAAATAACTTTAATTTGCAGCCTTCAAAAATGACGGGAAGAAGGCTTTAGCCTAAACCCCCGTTCATTCCCCTAACCGTCGGCCGGAATCCCTTTTGACTCGGCGGCGGTCAGGGCGAGACTGATGACTTTGCGCTGTTGTTCTACTAGCAAAAATTTTCCACTCTTAGGGACGTTGGTTGTTACAGAAATAGTCAGCTGCACTGAGCCCATCAGTTTGCGGGCCACGATTGAAGAAAATAAAATAAAGAAGAAGAAAAAGAAAAGGCTTCTGGAGAGTGGAGAAAGTGGAGTCGGGGAGTCGGAATGGCTGCGGTGGCGGTGGTGCATGGTTAAGCGCCTTCCTGGCCTGCCCAGTGTCGTTGCTTCCAGATTCCCCGGGGCGACCCGGCGGCCAGGTTGAGGCCTTATTCCGACGCCTACGGCCGCAACGACGCCTGTACGTTGGTGCGTGCGTGTGTGTGTGCACGCGCGGCGGGGATTAATCACTGAGCCCCGCCGTGGTTGCCACCGTCGCCGGCGGAATGCGCGCAGTTGCCGGCACTTGTCCCCATGAATGACCACTGCAGGCGGCCGTAATTAACGAGCCTACCGGTCGGTCTCTCCTTGAGCAATTCCCGAGCCAAGCCCTCCGGTGCCTCGCGCCTGCGCGTACCGCTGTGTTGAAATGCAGGGGTGGGGGGCTGGATTAAAATACAGACAAACAAAGAGAGGCTTTAGCCGAGCAGCGCATATGGGCGCCCGCGCAAGCACGCGTTCGCTTCGCACGCGCCAAGCGTACCCGTTCCAGATAGGCGCCGAGCAAGGCCCCGGGGCGGCGTGTGCTGGAGTTGGCTGCTGCCACTGCTGCCGCTGTTGCTGCCGCTGTTGCTGCAAGGACGATGGGTGTATATATATACCGCTCGCGGCGACGCCTTTGAGGACGGGGAGCTGTAGAAGCGTTCGGGGACCCTGAGAAGCCGCTCAGCGCACACACCCTGGGACGCTGTTCTGTCGGACTTTGTCGAAGACGAAGGAAAGGAACTCACTTCGAGGAAGGACACAGGATACATTGTCACTCTCTGAGGACAGTTGTCGGGAAATGGAGATCATTCGTCTCGCTCGGATGTACGAAGTGTAAATATGCAGATTGTCGCGTATTTCTCATTCCTTTCTTGGGGTTTTACGAATCACACAGGGAACACGTGAACTGGAGGTGTGGAACCAACTAGCCTCCACCGAAGCTCTGTTTAACCACCTATTTGGGTCGGACTGGCTTTGGATATTAGTTAAGGGCCTGTTGAGGGTAAGTGAGCCTAGCACTTGCCGAGAATCATTTATACTCTGGGCAACCATACAAATTGAGGATAACCTTCAGGGATTACAGACAGTGGCCAGATTAGTATCGGACAGAGAGCTACCCCTGAGCCTCCGAAATTTTTGTACCTCTGCATTGATTTACTCTCCCACAAGCATTAAATTCGTTAGATACTGAAAATTATCGTCATTCTCAGTGATTCCGGAAAGGTCGCAAGAGCGCAAGGAATGTCTTAGCCCGCAAGAACGTCATACTGAAGCACTGATTCATCTCTGCTTTTATTTCGCAGTTCTTATTGAGGTCTCCTAGGAGGGTTCTTGAGAGGAAGGCTTCATCCCAGTAGTCAGACGTCGGCAGTCTGTAATTAAGACACCGTCACTTGTGGTGTTAAGAAAGTCAGCGAGCAGTAAATACTGTAATTTTCGCTACACAATCCGCACACGTGTGTAGCCTAGAAGGCTCAATTTCGGCTGTTTTTTTTTTGCTCATTGTCCGCACTCAGTACATAGTTCGCAGGAGCCATTTTTGTAATCCGAACATAAAATTGGATGTGCACATGCTCACGGGTAAAAATGTTTTGTTGTTTGTGCGTCAAATTAAAACTTGTCATTGTGCTCAGTACATTCGCTGTTATAACCCCAAGCTCGTTTTAGCGAAGCCACTGAAGACAACTTGACAAGGGATCGCTTTCCAGTATTCCACCGCTCACTTGCACATATCTGCGCATTCAGGCACACAAATTCAGGCGCACATTAAGAATAAATTGAAGACATTTGAGGTCTATTTATTTGCAATTATGATGTTCTGGTTACAGTTTTTTCTCGATTAGTTTCTTCCTTGTGTTTTGTACTCCATTTATTATTATTGGTGGCGTTTGATGTATTAATCTTGAGAGGTGTTTTTTATATATGTTGTTTAACTCATGTTATTAAAGTAGTAGTATTTTTTTTATTTTTAACACTTTGCACTCTTGTGCCACTTATCAAAACTGCAATTACTGGTGCCATAGTTGCTTTAACTACATTTCCGTAAGCCGAAACTGTCATGTTAAGGTCTCCTGGGCCTCAGTCAAGCAGCTTCGGTAGCTTTACGCACAGGACACATTCCAGCTACTTTTTCTGAAAAAAAAAGAAAACTTCCTTGATTATTGGTAGTGTTCTGGACATTTTCAAACACGGGAACATTTTTAAAGCCTGTTTCCTGGCCCCATTACGCAAGACGTGTAGAAACCTACATGGCCACTTCGACTAGCAAGACCCTTTTCTTGCACCTCTTCTCTTCCGCAATGGCACTTATAACATGTACCCATGCGTTGACCCATCCATCAGAACTTCTCAGTTCGCTAACTGCTGCATCGTTCATTGGACACTGATCTCGATGAAGAGCTAAATTACCTTACGTGAGTCATTTAATTGAGCACAGAAGCTGGATACTCCCTAACAATTGCTTTTGGAGTGTTTTCCTGTTCTTTTTTTATACCTAAGCTGGCAACTGACAATAGCTCCTAGTTATTAGCCGTGACGTTACAGGCAGCAGGTATTAAAGGGTAGAAAATTAAATCCAACAAATGAATCGTTAACAAATCTGATCCAGGTTAGGTGCGCAAGATATAAAATGTCATGAAGCATAAAAACTGAATGAATTTGTTCCTCCCCGGGCGTTACTGAAGTGACCGTGACAGGTGCATTTTAACCTTGAGGGTAGTGTATAGAGAAGGGTTTTAACGCGAGAGCATTAGAGCTGTCATCGCACCATAACACCGCCGATGTTCGGTGCCATGACATTCGCCAACTCAAGAGAGGCCAAGTGACCTTGTGGAGTCACCGCGACCTGCCGGCGAGCCGCCTTGGTGGCTCAGTGGTTATGGCACTGGGCTGCTGACCCGAAAGAACGCGGGTTCGATCCCGGCCGCAACGGTCGAATTTTGATGGAGGCGAAATTCTTGAGGTCCATGTAATGTGCGGTGTCAGCGCACGTTAAATATGCCCAGGTGGTCGAAATTTCCGGAGCCCTTCACTACGGCGTCCCTCATAGACTCAGTCGCTTTGGGACGTTAAACCACCCTGAGCCAAACCATCACCGCAACCTACCCTGATGGGCAGCATGATTGGTTGAGAGAGGTCATGTGACTTTGTGACGTCATCACAACTTTCCCACTATATTGTGAGTAACCTAGTTTCTGAACAGCAACCTAGATAGAGAATCGAAGTGAAAAACCAGAAAAATGAACTGCTGTATATGACGCCACAGCATAGCGGATGCATGTTACTGCAGCTGATTGGCAGACCTGATTGCAAAGAAACTGACGCACACACACACATAAGTGGCAACAGAAGCTGGGACAAATGTGAAATCTATCTCTATCGCATTCCACTCATAAGATGACTTAATCGTCCCTATTAAGTGTTCTGTTTCGCGGAAGTTTCGTTTCCATCTGTCCAACAAACATATACTGCGCTTTCTTTTTAAGTGCTGTTACTCTCTGCGAAATGCTTTTAAACTTACAAATTTTCCACTCCGGATTGAAGTGAAAGCATGCTCTGCCGTACTGGCAGAAAAAAATGGCGGTCGGTTTGCGAGGTTAGACCACATGCAAATTAGGTGTGCTAGCACTTCGGTGTTTCACTTCGAAACTTTAAAGGTTGATTTTTGAGGAAAGGAACTGGCGCAGTATCTGTCTCAAATATCTCCGCGAAACCTAACTGCGCCATAAAGGATAGGATAAAGGAGAGAGTGAGAGAAGAAAGGAAGGAGAGAAGAAAAGAGAAGAAATTATTCCGGAGTCCTCCGGTGGAGGGCTCCGGAATAATTTCGACCACCTGGGGATATTTAACGTGCACTGACATCGCACAGCACACGGGCGCCTTAGTGTTTCGCCTCCATTAAAACAGGCAAATCAGGCATCAGACAAACAAAAAAACAAACAAGCAAACAAACAAACAAACTATAAAGCAACGACTAAATGCGGGGAATGGCCACTATAACTGCTTGCGCACTAAAAAATAATAACAAAAACACCATTTAGAGGATCTTGATTCGCTGTACTACCTCGATGGAAAGAAACGCGGACAACCCGGCGCCAACACGCCCCGCTTTTGGAATTTATTTTCATCGCGCTTTTACCTGGGTGGTGCCAAAAAGACGTTAGAGTCGTCCTATAATGTATCATGGACGAGTCTAGGGCCTTTTTTTTATTACCGAAGTAAAAGTTCTTTTTAAAACTTTCGAAAGCGCTGCTACGGGGGACACCAACAGAAAGGACAAGCGTCACACAAGCGTCACACAAGCGTCACACAAGCGTCACACAAGCCTTGTGTGAGCTACTTAACCTTATGTGTTTTTTCCAATAAACTTCGGTTGATAGTAGCGCTTGTCCTTCGTCGTCTTCTTTCTCTTGGTGTCCCCCGTAGCAGCGCTTTCGAAAGTTTTAAAATAATGCACCAACTCGCTCAACTGTCCGTGTTACTCCAAGTAAAAGTTCGGCGAAAACAAATTGAAACAGGGGAGCGTGTTGGCGCCGGGTTGTTCGCGCTTCTTTGCATCGAGGTAGTACACTTCCGTTAGCATAGTGTCCGATGCCTCACAGCGTGGCTGTGTTGTAGCAGTCTGCGTCTTTTAAAAGCCGAGTACATTAACAGCGCCTGCGCCCAACGAGCTGCACGGATGCGATCTTTACGACGACCACGACTTCTTTTTGCAGCGGAGCGAAAATAAGCTCACAGTGCAATTTGTTCTAAGTGCCCGCCTGCTTCACTGGAATGGCTCGGGCGTTCGCGAAACATAAAACGCACGGATGTAAATTTGCCAGTGAAAGTGACTAGGTTCCGCGAAATCGGCTGCCGATGTTGCGAAACAGTACGACTTCAAGCGCAGATATTCCGGCTGGCCTCACCACCATCGCCTAGAACGGATTTGCATTCATTCATATCCCCACTCAGGACGTGCCATTCATCTTCGTCTTATTCCGATTGCTCCTCTCTCTCTCTCTCTCTTGCACTATTCGTTGAGTTTTGTTCTAAGACATTTTGTTTTTGGCTTGTTGTAGCCAACGTGCCTTTCTAAAACTGCTAAGCTACGCACCCTTCTTCCCATCGCCGATGATGGCGGTGAGTGCAGCTATAACGAGTATCGCAAATTTGCAAAGTGCGTCAATTTGTATGGTTTGTATTATCACTTCAAAGCAGCGATCTCTTCTATATAAAACAGGAAATGACGCAGGAACTATGAAAGCTATGTTTTAAAAAAATGCGCACAACGGAGCAACCATTTCTCAAGTTTGGATGCTCCGGATTAATTTCAATCAGCTGCTGTCAGTTCTCTGACATGAAAACATCCTTCTGGATGCAGCGTTTATCTACAGTTTGCTCCATGATTAGACTGCCAGCATGATGACTTGGGTCTGGGTAGCCGAACACAGTAATTTACTGCCTAAGCCACACGGATTTTTGCAACATGTCTATTCGCTCTTCGCAGTGCAAATAGAGCTGTTCCACCGAATGGAAGGCAGTTCTTATGAGCAACGGACTGCTGTAGAAAAAAACCTTATCTGCGAGCTGATTCGAGCCACTGCTGGCGCAAACTGAGCAGCTTCGTTTCCCGGTGCCTTGTAGACAATTCCGTCATCGCCTGATACGCGCTGCTCTTGCTGCAGAAAATACAAAAAAAATACAAATTGATTCCGCGTTGGGGGCGAAGGAGCCTAAGAGGAAATAGTGAAAACGTAGTAAATGCCCGGACTAGAGCTTATTTTGAAATGTTATAGAGCTTGTTAAAAAGAAGATACGAATGCTTAATCTGTAAGAATTAGTTGTTTTTAAACATGATTTCTCTACTACCCTGGTGTACTGCAGTAGTGGAAGTCGAAACCAACTGGAGTTTTCTGCCCCAGACCGGGAGCGCCAACGCAAGAAGTGAAAAGACCAATCCGTGCGGGAAGCCAAGCATAGACCGGATAGACTTCGTGGCCAAACCTTGAGCACCGGCGTCAGATTCTTGCTGTCCAACCACAAACCTAAGCTTCGCAATTTCTTTATTACTGGCTGCATTCATTAAAGGGAAGCATGCAATTGCGCATCAACCGTGCTAAGGTTTAGGTTTTGATGGTTTAACGTCCCAAAGCGACTCAGGCTATGAGGGACGCCGTAGTGAGGGGCTCCGGGAATTTCGACCGTCTGTGGTTCTTTAACGTGCACTGACATCGCATGGTGCACGGGACTCTAGGATTTCGCCTCCATCGAAATTCGACCACCGCGGCCAGGATCGAACCCGCGTCCTTCGGGTAGGCAGCCGAGCGCCCTAACCACTAGGACACCGCGGCGGCTTTTCTGCTGAGGGATATTGCAAATGATGTCATGAAAGAATAGCACACGACAAAACCATTAACTGTCAGGAAAAAGCCGAAATACGATATCACGAGAAAAGAAAAAAATCAAATTTTTCTTCTAAATCTTAGCCTACCTTGTTAATGAATCTGTGAAAAGATCACTCGTTAGCTCCAAAGGCCGCTGACATATGTGTTGGGCTTTGCCGTTTGCGGTTATGGCTACAGTAGCTCCCCCCTCCCGCAGCGCTGCACAGTACTGCGCAGCGCTGTTTTGTTGTCGTGCTGTTTTTTCCCTGCGCTCTGTTATGTGCTTGTGCTGTATTTTGTGCGCTGTAGTACGCAAGCTGTTTAGTCGCCTGCTGTTCTTTCGTGCCCCCTTGCAAACATGATGTTTGTCCGGCCAGAAGGCAGTAAAAAAATAAACAGCGCCTGTTTACCTGCGACAGAGCGCGAAGTTCTTTTCCATATTTTTTCTGCTTGATAGAAAGAAGGGACATAGATAACGGATCTCGACTTAGCGCGTTGCCTCCCGCCCCGCAGATGTGTTTTTCTTGTCATAAATATGGGCCAAATATTGACTCTCGCTAAAGACCACCGCAGTGGGAGGTTTGAGTTAAAAAGGCGGGGGAAGGGGGGGGGGGGGGTAATGTAGCTCGTAAAAGACCTGAGTGGACAAGATGAATTGCATGTTAAAAAATAACAGCTCTTGTGCAGTAGCCGCCAGCGCACCAGAAATCGACACTTTCTTGATCAATAGCTGTGCATTGAACAAAAAAGCTTGGCATTGATTGCTATCCTAAACAAAATTTGATGCTTTTCTTTCTTTGTAGAAAGTCACCCAGCGGCCCACATTTAAAACAAGCTAGCACGCCTATAAAAGCTCTCTGTTATTCTTACTATTAATTCCTTCTTACCGCTCGGTTAACAAGCACAAACTTCAATACAGCTGACTAAAACACGCCATCGGGGGTGTCGATGGCCGCAGCATCACAGATTAATTTGACTCATTTTCTTTACCGACTTCACCATGGAAAAGCATCCAAATTACACCCTCTTTCTCGGGAAAGGATCTTCATTTTGAAGATGAAATATCTGCTACGCAGGTAAGTTTGAAAAAAGTAACGAGTGCTTTGTATGATTATTGAAGGCAGCTGTGAATGCTCGCGGCCTGCTGGAGTTTGAAGATTATTAGAAATTTGCTGAGAAAACAGACGTGTTAAGAAACCGCTTTGGGAAGTAAGCAAGTGCAGCGCACCTTGCAAGTATCGATGCGCAAAGCTCAGTTTTTAAGAACAATCAAGCAAAAAGAGCAGAAATTCGATCGTTATTCGCCGAAGTGCTTGTCTCGATCTGCTCAACTGCGGAAAGCACGCTTCGCAGATGGCTTCTTGATTCTTCTTGTTATTGCAGTGCCTCATCTGTGCGCTGTACGGACATTGAGACTGCTCCACGCGGACGAGATGCTCAAGTTAGCCTTGCTGTAATCTGGTCAGCCTTTAGGTACCCAAGTGAACCTTGAGGGCGAGGCACCAAAGTGGCAGACAGAAAGGTTGCAGGAAAAGTGCAGAATTGAGCACATTTATTTTCCACACTGCAGTGCACTTCACGCTCCAAATATTAATTTCTTGTTCCGGGGCCAGCCGCGGTGGCTCAGTGGTTATGGCGCTCGACTACTGATCCGGAGTTCCCGGGCTCGACCCCGACCACGCCGGCTGAGTTTCGATGGAGACGAAACGCTAAGGCTCCCGTGTGCTGTGCGATGTCAGTGCTCCTTAAAGATCCCCAGGTGGTCGAAATTATTCCGGAACCCTCCACTACGGCACCTCTCTCTTCCTTTCTTCTTTCACTCCCTCCCTTATCTCCTGCCTTACGGCGCGGTTCAGGTGTCCAACGATATATGAGACAGATACTGCGCCATTTTCTTTCCTCAAAAACCAATTATTATTATTATTGTTGTTCTGGGAGCAAGGCAAATGCAGCTCAAAACACGTATCAAACGTGTTCCTGGACAACGGTCCTCGACCAACAATGCGTTTATATTTCTGTCACTAGGAGCAAGGGTGGATTCGAGATTTGTGATTTGAACGAAGAAACCCTCGCAAATGGAAGTGTTTAAGGCCAGCTGAATCCCGTACTGTTGAACAATGAGAAGCTCTTCTCCCCGGAAAAAAGATTCTCATTCCTGCAAGGTTGTTTCACTGCAATTCAGCTGCGTAAAAATATTCTCTGAATCTGCAGCAACCAATCACCTTCTTCCAAATATCACACAAAGCGGGCTTGGACTACCATGAGAAATTGTGACTTTATCAAATAAAACAGACCGCAAAGTTTTTTTACATAATCCAGAGTTAACGACAAGTTCCCACGTGTAATTAGTAGCTGCCCCGTTAATCTGAGTTGTTGCAGTTGTCATTGAGCTGATGAGCCTAAATTGTAACGTGTCTACTTTAAGTGAAATATGCCAGGTGCCTCTTCAAACAAAGTCATTTGACTGCTACACACTAGCCGTTTCGAATTGCTATGTTATACCCTTATCTACTGCAAGCTGTAGGGTTTACGCATGATAAGAATATGCTCTGCCGTTTCCTTGTTTCGAATATAGCAACCGCAAATATTGTCTACGCCATCATGTCTATGGCGGTAGCATTCACCCAAGCACCAAAAATTAGAGGTTCTTGCGAAGAAACCGCCATCTAGCGGAACCAGATGGTGGCTGATGCTCGATGTCCGTAATTGCCTTTACTAGGGCTTATTATAGGCCTTCTTGGTATATAACTGCTCGAGAAAAAATGTTAAAAAAACAGACACTAACGTAGTAATGGAATCAGGGGAAAGCGGCATTTACAAGTGGCTCTCAAATAAATCTATTGTAATAGCACTTGCCGCTCGTTTACTTAAATCGCCGCGCGTTTATGAATTTCGCGCTTCCTTTCTCCAACCTATCCAGAATCGTCAGCTGTGAACTTTCATGATGATGGAGACGGTGCATACGGAATGCGAAAAAGAGAAGGATCAGACGAAATTGACGGTCAGGGAAAATTCTGGCGACACTGTTGTCAGTGCAGTGTCATTTGTGAGGACAGTACGCAGCATACTCAGTGAAAGCGAGGTATACGTGTGCACGAGGAGTTGAAAGAAAAGCCCTTTCGAAGAAGGAAAAAAAAATGACTGCGTACGTGCCAGCGACTCAGCACCAGGGATTATATTTGGGAAAAATCGTTACTCGACCACAGGGCGTTGGCGAAAATTCGAGATTGAGGCAGCGACCGCAAGCCGCGGGGACCGAGCCCTCCGTGCTTCGGTCGGCGGCCTCCCGGAACGATCGCCTCATCAATCACCGCCGACTTCTGTTTCGTGTTGCTGGTGTAACGCGGGGCATATGCAGCGACACCGCTGTGTATCGGAGAAGCACTGCACGATTGATTGTCCACGCATTTTATTCGCAAAATCGGTCGACAGCCAAGTCTCGGCCGCCCTCATCGTAGCTGGCGGTTACTAAAGTAATATTTAGTTTAGATTTATCAAGAAATTAAGAAAGAAAACACGAGATTGCATGTGAATATGTTGCCCTTTCTTGCTGTCTTGTCATTTCCTGTCCCTAATTTATCGACTTCGCACTCATCTCCCATTATTCGTGCACGTTGCGCTTGTTGTCCGCGTAGCTTAGTGTTCGCGTAGCTTGTTGTTTGCTTAGCTTGTAGCTTGTTTTTCTCAAAGATGGGCGTTCGTGTAGTGAATGAAACCGTTTGCTTTCTAGGATGGAACGCCATTTGACCTAATTGTGCTCATTTTCATGCGTATAGCATTGAAGAGCGCACTGAGAATACGGCACGCCTACACGCTGAACAACAAATACGAAGGAAAGCTATCAGGTTTGTATACCCAAAGTTTTCAAAGTCCGATTCCCCGTCCGAATTGTTGCATACTCACAATATTCTACCCCTCTAGTGTCGGCGAAAAAAATATTATTCAGATCGTCTCTTTATTCTCTACTACACAGAACTTTACTTATCTATATTTATTCCCACGGTGTGCTAGTAATATCCAGCACATATACGCCTGTTTATAAATATTTGGATTCGCCCGCACAGAATTGTATATGTGGTTGTTTCTTCCCCGCATCATATTCGACGGGATCAGTTTGCCGAAGCCAAAGCATCGTGTAAAAGACTTACAGGGATTTGCTTGATGCGTGCAAAAATTTGTATTGCAAAAGTCGTTTATATTTTAAATCGCTAAATTGCCATCTCTGCTTCAGTCTAACCATAGTAAGGAGTTTGTACAGAAATAAAGATAAATGACGGAAAATATCAAAAACTTCTTCGAAGAGCAAAAAATACAAAAAATTTTCCTGAGTGGTTGTCAGATGTTGTACAACTAACCACTAACAGGGACTTTTCACGTAAACGCGTGCGTCCTAGTGACGTATTTAAACAGAGTCAGGATCACATTATTTGGGGTGAGTTTGTGGCCGTAATTTTCACTCCTGCGAAGATCCAAGGCTGTCTAGAAAACAATAATAGACAAAACACCGCTCATTGTGAGGAATCTTTCCCTTGTTCTGCATTTAAATTAAAGTTTGTGGTTCTTGGAAGACATGTGCTGCAAGGCGCATGATGAAGCCAAATATCAGCCGGCCGTATCAAAAGAAGAAAGTTGATGTAAAGAGCCGCTGCGGGGAGCGCGTTTTTGAAGCGGTGAGACTGGCTTTGATCTAATGCTATTTTTTTTTCATTTACCTAATTGTCAAATGGTCCTCAGTCCCATTTAATGAGTTTTTTTTTAACTTGGCACCTCGCGGCACAAAAAAATTAAGGAAGCAGCCATAAGGTCAATATACCAATCCAGGATTAATGTTTAGGACCTCTAGAAAATTTTCTCGGACACACGTAGCCAGACATGCAAGAGCGAAGTTTCTCATCTAAGAGCGCCCTGTCGCTCTCGTTTCAGCCTGGGCGAAATATCAGCAGGGTCGCACTTCCCATCCTCGATGCATTAGGGAATGGGGATGGAGAGTCCGAAGGGGACAGAATCTTAAAAGCGGTTGGTGAAAAAAAATCATATATATGCTTATGTAAATACAGAAACATACATGCGAAGGCTATCAGGGCGGCACTTGAGCCTCGACTAGGACGGGCCGGCCGTCCGTCAGCCGGAGGGGGGGGGGGGGGGGGGGTCGAGCTAGCCTCTTTGGGTCTCTGGGCCAACTCGCTGGTGCGAGCCTCGAGAGGGAGCGTCCCCGAGTCCCCTTTCTAATAACGCGCTGCCAGCATATTTTCCCGTTGAGAACAAAGAGGGGCTTTCCGCACGCCTAGGTAAGGCTCCACGCGGGTCCCACAAAGAGGAGAAAGAGAGATATCGAGAGAAAGAACGTTAAAGAAGGAAAGAGCGAGGAAAAGGAAAAAAGATATAAAAGTTTGCAGGTACAGCGAGAGGAGGGAGCCAGATGACGACGGAGGACGTACTACACCGGCGAGCTGAGCGTACGCGTTTCCGCCGGAGCAGAAAACGAGAGAATTGTGCGAGCCGCCGCATCACGGCTGGGCGATCAGGAAACAACGCAGCCGTCGCTTGGGGCACGGGCTAGCGAGCGACCGATGAAAGGGAGAAGACGCCCCGGCGGAAATGAGCGGAATAATTCGCGCCGTTCTCTGATGCTGCGCGCCGTCGACGCCACCGCGAACAGGAGAGGCGGCGGAAGCAGCAGCGCTCGAAGCGGTGCGCGCTTTGTATGGAGCCTCGGCTCGTTCAGTAGCCCGCTCGCTCGCTCGGATGCGTTGCGCACGCGCTGAGCGAATCAGAAAATGCCAGAGTCGACGACGAATGAAGTTATGATCGCGTTCCATCTCGTCCTTGATGCTTATTACTGGCGCTCGCGCGCTAGGGCGACGCGCGCTTTGGGATCGTCGGCTCTCTCTTAAGCTAGCCTCCCCTCCCTCTTCCCTCTCTCCCTGGAGTGCGCCTCGCTAAATCCGTGCAACATTCTGGAGTCTAGAGCCGGCGCAGTCAGATGACTGCAGGGGCTGGGAGCGCTATCGAACTCGCTAAGTTGTTGGCGCGAAAAATTATATGCAGGAAATGTACAACCGTTTGCGACTGCACTACATGCGCAGCGAGGCTGGACAATAAAACGCGGTAGCTACGGCTCCTGTCAATCACTGACCTACCTCACGCCGGAGGGGCTGCGCGACTTTGAAGTCTGTGGCTGTGTTTTGCCGGTCAATTATTTATCCCTGCTTATATTGGTAGTTACGACTTGTGACGTCGCGACTTGCACTTAAACACGCAATGTCAGCCGCCAGCTTCCTTAGGGAGGGCGGGGGAAAAAATGGAAGCAAAGAATGAATTCTCGAATGCAGTCTTTACAAAATACGAACCCTTGTGAGGTGACGCTCGCCCTGTAGCTGCCTCAACACTGCACCGTATTTGCGAAGCGGTGTACCAGAGGGCGCACTTTGCTCCGTGAATACGCTCCATATCGCGGATAGTTCTGTTCTTTTTTCCCGTCTCCTCTTCATACGGCGCAGCGTTTAATAGTTTCTCCGCTCTGTACATTCTTTTTTCGTTATTGGTATTTGTTCTAAAGCGCCTTTAGAGGAATGCGCAGCTCTGCCGTCACCGCCATCCGTAACGGGGTTAGTAATAGTTTTGGTATTCCGATGTCGTCATCGGGTGCTGTGCCGTCTTCTCTAAGACGATTTACATTTCTCTTTGTGCATATTTCCCTGCACGTTATTATTTTTTCCCCGCGGGACATTTTCGCTTTATTGTTCCCAGCGTCTGGCAGCGCATTTGTATGGCTCTATGCCGCATAGCAAAAGGCTGCATTACGAAACGTCAGTCTTAGTTCGCAAAATCCACGCGTTTGTGCCAAAGACGATGGAATATGAGAGCTGATGTCGGTGGGCATCGAATCCGTACTTCGGAAGAATTCAAGGTTGTTAACCGTGCGGAGAGAAGATGGAACGAAGAAGATGAGAAAAGAATCTCCCATACTCGGGACTCTTGCGAGTCGGGCTCGAAGATATCTACAGGGCAAGCGTTGGGACTAGCTTTCATTTTTTCCTTTCTTCTTTACGCATTGTAGGGCACCTGATAACCGCGCCACTATAGATAATCCACCGAATTATTTAATTTTAGGGCGCTCGCACTACACCTTCCACTGAGCCACTTAGCCCTCGTCTGTGCGGTCCCTCATCGTGAGCAGGTTGTGATGACGTCACAATTTCACGTGACCTAGGTGGCCCACCTGCCACCTAGGTTGCTTCCCTGGGAATTTGAGAGCGCTATCACTGGATGCCCCGCTCGCCCAGTTCGCCGCTATTTATCCGGTCTCTCCGAGAACTTGAAGAGCTGCATGGATGCCGCCCGCCTGGGGTGGCAGATGGGCCACCCAGGTCACGTGAGCTTGCAGTGTCATCACAACATGTCCAACGGATTGTCAGCAAACTGCCAACCGTGGCTGGTGGCAGTGAAGTTAATGATTAGTCAAAAGCGGTTGCTGGGGAAGAGCGACCAGGGTCTCACAAACCCGAGCGGTGGTAGCAACTTCCCATCGTAGGGCAGTGGCGTATCGCTTAGCCACTGAATCATGGTGCCAGGTGTAGCATAAGGAGTACCGAAGATCTATTAATGTAAAGTACATAATGACCAATGAGGGAATTAAACTCGAAATGATAGCGCACCTAATTCGCATCTGACCTAACCACGTTAAATCATCATAAATTATTTTTATCTCTCGCTGTGGAATAATAAAGAGATGATTTCGAGAAAAGAGCGGATGAAGTGGTCCCGTCGCGTGTGATGGTTTTGCATTCGGCAGACGTCTCTTAGGCTGCGTCACGGAGCGTCCAACGCTGACGGCTGCGGTTGTGTATTTGAGTAAAAGAACATTAACAAATATTCTGGCATGCACCTGACGGGTATCATATTGGTGTTCGGATTTGAGATTATAAGCCTGTACTAAATGAAAAAGTGCCAAATACGAAAGAGTAACTTGCTAGGCTTCTTCAATAAAATGTATATTGGCGACCTTGGAGAAAACAAGCGGGTCTCAAAGAGTGGCCAGGCTTTATTGAATCACGTTCACCATATTTTTTTCCTGCATCGTATTATGAATCAATTAAAAAAAGTTATTCCCCCCCCCCATTTTGTCTCTGCAGTGAAGTTCATGTTGCATTAAAAGCCTCATAGGGCCAAAATGCGTCGTCGGTCGCAAAATTCGCCCATTGGCTTAAGGTAAGTGAAGTCACGAGGCCGGAGCGTGCCCATTGGCTGGAGAGAAGTGACCTCACGAGACCAGAATTGAAGTGATTTCCGGCAAAGGCATCAACATCTGCTAAAGCCATCACATTGCCTACAAAATAACGGAATTAGGTGTCCCTGGGAGTTTTTATTCGTGTTTTGTTTCAAAAGGCGGTAATACCTGTAAACCACATTCGGTTAACGGCTGCAGCGTCTTCAGACCAAAAAGTTTTGTTATACCTGCTTTTTGAATAAATTTATATTTAGTAACCTGCGCTGCTTTTGAGTTAAAAAATAATGGTCAAAGGTCACATCAAGCCTATTTTGTTACATACAAGTTTCTTCACTCGCTCGATTAAAGTCAGCTGAAAATGGGCAGACAATTCTGCAACAGACCACGGTTTAACAGTGATTTCGCACGCTGCTTCACAGGCTTGTTACAACTCCTAGAGCTAGATGAATTCGAATAAGCGTTTTGCTGCCCCTACCTCCTTCAGTTTGCTGAACTGTGAACCCGCTTTTTTTCTGAATTTCTGCAGACGGGCCTGTTTGAAACTTTTATATGAGCTCGCTGAAGCCGGAAGCAACCCAGCAAACCGCTCGAGCCTTTGCTTACATCTTGTCACGTTTCAGACGTGTGCGCGACCTGGGAGTGTCAGGGGTCGGTTTAGATTCCGGGCTTTTGTATCGCTCGTAACGGATGCATACAGAACAGAATTAAAAATATAAAAAAAAAACTTAGAATGACGTGCTCGAATTCTCAACCCCGAAACATATGGTAATACGAGCTCCGGTGACTTTGTGCCGGGTCGAATTTCGGGTCACCACAGCGAACGCTCATTCACCCCGTCGGCCTGGTGTGTATTGGAGGGCGCTTGTGTCGCATACTCTCACACGCACAGACACTCAGATCCCGTCGCCGGGGTGCTAGGTCACCCGAATCGGAGCTCCGAAATTGAATTTACACTCGATGCAGCGCAGCGTGTGCAGGGGCTCTCTGCTTACGTGGCGAACGTGTCTATCCCTCTCCCAGAACGAGAGCGGTGTCAGTCAGCCTGGATGCCGACAACAACCGGAACACACACGCCTTCTTCGTCTCCTGAGTGCGCGATGAATTGCGAACAAAAGACAGAGGGGGCGGGTGCGAGGCAGGAGGAATGAATCTGTGCTGTGATCATGCATATGTGATGAACAGGACGGGCAGAGAGACGGATCGAGTGGTTCCTGCGTCGAAAAGGTCGCGGTGTCGGAAGATACCTAGAGTAGTGGCTTGATTTGTGGTGACAGTCTGGAGAGTGATGGCACGGAAATCATGAAAGTGTAGTGGTCGACGTAAAAGACGTAGTAGAGCAGATATTATTAGAAGCAGATTTGATGGCAAGGAAAAAAAATGGCTTGAACGAGTAGGACTGAAGAGAAGACATAAGTGAGAGAGGGAGTTTGAAAGGTGCTGCCAAGTGAAGGTGGTGCAACACCTGCCTGTATCGAAAGAAAAAAAAAAGTCTAGCAGGAAAGGAACACATTTAGAAAAAGACGCAGAAAATTCCAGAGTTAACTGAAAGTCGAACAATCGGGGGGGACCGAAAAAAAGCGCTAACAAAGTATCCCCATGAACATCCCTTTATTTCGCGAAAAAAAATCTGTAATCGTTGATTGTGTGCTACGAGGAATTTGAGTGGCTATAACTTTTTCGCATTTAAACCAAATAGTGCCGCACTCACACGTTGTCTTAAGAACCAACAGATACGTCCTGCACAGACATGCGCACGCACGCACGCACACACGCACACACGCACGCACACACACACACACACACACACACACACACACACACACACACACACACACACACACACACACACACACACACACACACACACACACACACACACACACACACACACACACACACACACACGCACACACGCGCGCACACACGCGCACGCACACGCGCACACACGCGCACGCACATGCATGGAAACACGCACACGCACACACACGTATACGCACATGCATGGAAACACGCACACACACACACACGTATACGCACATGCATGGAAACACGCACACACACACACACACGTATACACACATGCATACACATACACGCACACACGCATACACACATGCACACATGCACACGGACATATACATGCACACACACGCGAGCGCGCACACGCGCTCACGCGCTCACACGCACACATACAGGCATTGATGTACAGATGCGGCCATAAGTAAACGGAGCACGCTACTCCGTTTTAAGTACAATCGCGCCTTCCCTGCCGGAGATAAACATTTTTTTATCCATGTTGAAATGCACTAGCGTCCACTAATAGCATACATATACCATAGTTTGCAATTTATATTGGGGAATACGTAAAAAATTTTAGAAGCCAATAGCGTGCTCCGTTTACTTTTGTCCGCGCCTGTACACATGCACACACCCACACGCGCGCGCACACAAGCACGCACACAAACACACAGCGGAAAGGGAAAAGCCCACCCTGCGCCTACGCCCATGACCTTTTATGAAAAGTGCACAGCGGTAACACAAACTGCCCTGACAGCTCTGTCAACGATGCACACGCAACGAAAACAAAGAAAGCTATGATGGAGACATCACCAGACATAAAAAAAGGGATCCCGTCGTACAATCTAGACTGAGGATCACAGCGATGAATACTTTTACATTTCGGGTGGACACCAGCACATCTGGTGCTGTCGAGGCCATACTTCTGAGTGACTCACTCATCAACCTCACTATCGCCCCCCCTTTCCCCCGCTTCGGGTGCCTTGCGCACGTGCGTGCTCCGCCGATGTTATAACTAACCGAACTACGGCCAAATCTCTCGGAATTGACAGGAGTATCACTCCATACACCCTGAACACGAGTACGCCTAGATGGGAGTGAAAAAGGAGCTAGCGCACTCTCTTTTATGACAGGGCGGCCCCAGAGGACTGTCTACTCTCTTTTTACTCCTGTCGTGCTAGAGTGTAGAACAGCACATAGGGTTCACTGGACATAGCGGCGTGTCCGAATTATCGCGTTTTCCGAATTAACGGGGCTAGAATCAGTGATATCTTCTGCAGTATAAAACACTTACATAGTTTTGAAATGTCAGTGTACTATCGTATAAGCAGACAAGAGGGAGCTTGAGTCAAGAGCTCAGGAAATTTGCTGGAATTGCGGGACCTTCGCCCGCGCAGTTAAGAAAGGGCAAATATCGTTCAGTTGAAGGGGCTTTTCTCCTTCATTAGACTCAGTTCGACAGGTGATGATTAGGGTGGTGGTAGTGATGGTGACGAGGATATGAAGGAACTTTAGCAGTAAACTGGATCACAGTCCGTTAGTAAAGTGCAGCACTGGTCAAAATTAAAGAGCGCCTGAAACTTTAGGAGCAGAAAGCACTGACTAAAGGGACACGTAAATTCACATATGAACTCTGAAATGTAGCTTTTCCTTCCACAAAGAAGGTGTAGGAATAATAGTTTTAAATCTGAAATCGGGTGGTCAACGTATTGTACTTCGTAGAGTATTGCTCTTCGTATTGCACTTACATGCCATGGATTTGAGGCCAGAGCTTCCTACGTGCAGAAAACAAACTTGCAAAAACGTAGCGAAGGGATACTGCGCGAGGGAGGCAAGGCACAGTGAGAGACCTGGTCGAGCTTGACCATGTCTCGCACTGCGTCCTGTCTCTCGCACACTGTCTTTTTAATACGTCACTTCAACTAGCCCAAAATGCCACATTCCTGGAACACACGTATAGAAAGTGCCAAGCTTCGTGCTTTAGACTGGCATCAATCATTCTTGTTATACACATATTCCTGCATTATAAATAATTAAGGCTTTGACATGAAACGATGTCGCTTGACAGAAGTTTGTTACTACTACTACTACTACTACTACTACTACTACTACTACTACTACTACTAGCTACTACGATTACTAAAGTTTCTGAGAATTCGTGTGGCGTAATTGAAGAATGCACTCATAACAGTGCAAAAAAAATCAACTAATTAGCAAATTTAGGAGGTTCCCGTGAAACTCGGTGAGGGGCTTTTTTTTTTCTTCTTCCTCGTGATCTTTGCGTGCACTGCAGGGCCCAGAGGCAGAAAAGCGACCTCCACAAAATGACTAGAATTTTGCAGCACGGGTCCTCTTCTATGCACGTACAGAAAAATTGATAGAGCTAAGCTTGGTAGCTTAACGGCTCAGCGCATTAATGAATTTATGAATGCGATTAAGGAGAGCGGCGGCGGCGATACTCGGCCCCTTCCTTCTGCAGCGAATTGGGCATAGTGCAGTCGTCCACACACCGGTCTGGAGTACTCGAGCGGGCGCTCAGTTGTTCAGTTTTGGCAGTCGCTGCTTCCTGGCTGGCCCGATATAACTTTTAAATACATGAGGAGTTAAACACGATCAAGGGCAATGTGCATGCGCAATGCTGCCCTTTTTCAAGCACTATGCCACACGTAAATGACGCCAGTATACACCCCGTGTGTCATTCGAGCGCTTTAGACAGGTATGTGGACGACTGTACTAACAGGAATATAGTAGCTCGCTCCTCCCTCGATCCGGTTGAGTGGTGTGACGTCATGATGCGCACCGCGCTATATGTGGCCGACCTTGGCTGCACTGGCTGCTGTTTTTAGACAGCCGTGATCAGATTCTACAGCAGCTTCCTTACAATCCTATGTACAGCCTTTGTCAAAAATATACAGCACAAGCGGTTCGCTTTCAAGCTGTGTGCCGGGGCTCTTAAGCAAATTTGACTGTTCTAAGATTGGGATGTTTGATAACTTAAGTTCTTCCCTCCTTCCTGAGATTAGGGTCCCTGGGTATGCAAGAGGAACCGCGCTGCACGGCTTATAAGCAGGCGCCTTGGGTTTTATACTTTCGACAAAGACTGTACCTGGGTATCATTGTATTCTGGATTCTTCTGCGGACGTGACGAATTACAGCGCCTTTCCTGCGCCCTTCTTCTCACGGGGTCTCCCATAGAAGTTCATGTATTATATCGAGCTTTTTGCTCGTCTTTTGTCCCCTACATTCTTATTCCTCCCGTTAATTTTCCTCTTTCACTGCGAGAGCTGTTTTACGGTGCTTTTCCCCTGTGGTTACTCGCGGAGCCCGTGGCGCATGGTATGACGTCATTGCCAAGCGCAGAAGAACAGCACGTGATTGAGCCAGGTCGGCTACAGACGGCGCGGTGCGCAGCATGGCGTCATAGTGTTAAACCGGCGTGCGGAGAGCACAATCGTATTTCTGCTTGAACTGTGGCCTATTCCCAGCAGAGCGAAGTGGCCTGGGCTCCGAGCTGCTGCGATTATTAATTTCATGCTTATGTGTATTAACTGATTAGTCAACTTTTAATAAGCTGATTAATAAGCTGATGCGTTGCACGTTTTGTTACTTGCCTCAAGGTCATAGGTTATATCTCCACTGCTGCGGCCGCATTTCTATGGAGGCGAAATACAGAAAAGTACTTGTGTTGTGCAATGTCAGCGCACGTTAAAGAAACATAGGAGGTCTAAATTAATACGAAGCCTCCAGAGCGGCGCCCCTCACAGCCCATGTGTTTCTGCGGAACGTTAGACCCTCCAATCTCTAATTTTGCTACTTCAGCGATCTTGCCTAGGCTGTTGAATGGACCATGAAGCGGCAGAAAGAAGAATTTTAGAGAGATACCACCAGAACTGAAAGCAAGAGCTCAGTGTTCATTCGTTGCGCAGCTTGAAAAAGAGCCAGAAATGCTTTACTAAGAAGACTGAAATACCGCAAAGAAATGGCGACTTTTTGTTTTGTTATGAAAAAACAATAAGAAGTAGATTTGCTCCAATATTCTGGTCACAGGTGGCAGCACCTAAGTGGCTAAGAGCTTGCCTGAGCTAACTTTGGAGTTACGCAATACTCTGCCCCCTGCCTGGCCCCTTTTCTTTATTGAGCCACCTGCATTGGTTGTTGCTGGTAAGGCCTGGCGTGCCTTCTCTTCCGTTTCTTGCTCTGGTTACCACGCGCTTCGAGCCTTCTGTTGCGTCTTTATCTGAAGGCATGGCTCTTGCGATTCGGTTCCCCTCCTTCCTTCCAGCCTCTGCACGTATGCGATGGTGCTCTTTGCTGAACATACACCTACGCAATAGCCGCATATGGAGTGCCTGTGCCGGAGAAAACACTGCTTTATCCGGGCAGGCATTGCGGTGTGCCTTACTTTTTATGGTCTCTCATTGCAACCGCTGTGGAGGCATCCTTTTCTCTCCTTACATGAGCGTCGGTGTGAGGAATGTTTCTGTTTCAGTATTTTTCGCGGCTGTTTAGACGGAATGAAAGGACCTTCAGTGCTCTTCATGAATATGTGTACTTGCATCTGTCTCGCGAATTCTTTTGCGAAGACAGGCTGTTTTTCGGGCTTGTTGAGACGTTTGGTGATTCGAAAGTGTATGGATTTCCCTCTGTATTTTTTTTTTTCGTTGGGAATTCAACTGTGTCTGCGGTTGAACCGCTGCCGCACTGGTAGGGCTTAACGCAAGTTAACTTTGCCCCCAGTAGCGGACTTACGCTCGAGACGTGACAGAAAGCCTGCTTTCTCTAAAGCTAACGTCTTCATTTTTCGCAGCATAGCCTCACTCAATGAGGCCCTGGGATAATCAACTGAAAAATTTATGACCAAAAGCCGCTGTTTGATGAACAAACACGTTTTGTCGGGGTGTCGAAGCTTACGGAGGTAGATGTTTGTTCCGTTGTGTATTATTTCCATCCTAGTAACCAGGCGAACGGTTTTTGAGGCAGAGAAAACACTTTTTTAGACCCTCCACACATTGTCTCACTGAAAAATTGGGCGCAAGGCACAGTCGATGTATCTGGAGGTAACGTGGGCTGACATCTGTTCGAATTCGCCAGTAATAAAGTTTCGTAAAAATTAATGAGCTGCTTGTTAGATCATCGGTTCCTGATCTAGCATGCAGCTAGTCTAACAGGCGATGAAACTGCAAACACTTAAGACCGGTTTATAGTATCCGAACACTGCGAAGTATTTTCCCAGTTATCTGTCTCATCAGCTCTGTGGGTTCCACAGCGACACGCCATTATCCACCTAGAAAACATAGTTCTTAAGTGTTTAAGCGTGGGACGAGATGATATTTCGTGACTCAGAGTCCAGTGCAGAGCTTTTATTTTTACTCACTGCTGGTGAGGCCCACTTGATCACGCTTTATGCGAGATTCTCGTGATCTAGATGGGTCACGCGCCCGAGCTTTCTCCTGTATCTGGCCACCTCGTCATTGCACCTTACTTATCCACATTCCACTCTTCCAGATTTCTACCTTGTTGCGGTAAAGGACAGGGATGCGGGAACTCGAATTGTTTTGCGAAAACAATGCTAATGTTTCGTTGTTGAGAATTCCAGTTTTGCGCTGGTGTCCGTCTCTGGTTGGCGATTATTTTTTTCCTCATCCTGTTTTATAACAACTTGCCTTTTGTTTCGATGGTAAGGTGTATGCCGCATGAGTACACACGTCTTGGCTAACGAAGCTTTTTCTCTTGTTTAGATTGTTTAGAGCGCCACCGAAAGCCAATGTCTCCGACTCCCTGGTGGTGGTTCGAACCCGTGTGCTGTGCGGTGTCAGTGCACGTTAAAGATCCCCAGGTGGTCGAAATTATTCCGGAGCCCTCCACTACGGCACCTCTTCTTCCACTCCCTCCTTTATCCCTTCCTTACGGCGTGGTTCAGGTGTCCAACGATATATGAGACAGATACTGCGCCATTTCCTTTCCCCCAAACCAATTATTATTATTATTATTATTATTATTATTATTATTATTATTATTAATATTATTATTATTATTATTATTATTATTATTATTATTATTTTTTATTATTATTATTATTATTATTACTCCCTGGTTTGTGTGTTTGCTTGTTTAAGACGTCCTTAACTTCCGGCATCAGCCTACATCTTAGCCGGGCCCTCCACTTCTCTTCGCCAGTACTTGGTGGTCCATGAATTAGCGTCAGTCACGAAACACTGGCGCGTAAATACCCGCACGTTTTTCAGGGCTCGTACTTCACACAGGAGACCTGACAAGGCACTCTATGGCTAAAGTAAGGGACGCAATAGAGAGAAAAAAAAAGAAAGAAAAAAAGAGAGGGGTGTTCCTTTTCACGCTGTAAGGAGCCACTGAAGTGAGTATGGGGGATTTCAGGGAACAAAGACCGCAAGAATTGAAGATGGAACGCAAAAGAGATGCAATGAAACGCAGTCTGGCTGAGGAAAAGGAGAAAGGAGACGACACAACCTAACGAAATGGAGGCATGCGAAACAATCGAGTTTGACGGAAGGCAGAAAAAACTTGGTGCGACGAGATGAAAAGGGTGCGCGCGTTGAGAAACGAACTTTATAACGAATGGTCGCCGCGGACCAAAGACTTTGTCACGTCTTAAAAAAAATCGCAAGGAAAAAAAGACAAACGACGTTCTTTTGTGCGAAGTTTTCAACGTCAAGCGGCCACTGAGAAGAAAAAAAAAGGAGTGAACGAACAAAGAGGCACGATATTATTTCTTTCTTGCAAAAGATAGAGCGAAGAAGAGAAAGAGCTGGCTGCGTGATGGCTGAGTCAGCGTATTGAGTTAGGTTAGCGAAAAGGAGAAAATAAAGTAGCAAGGAGCAGCGGCTACAACGAGGCACAAGCAGTGTATTAGCGGAGAAAAGAAGAATTCCACAAAAGAGAAACAAATCGCCCACAGTTGTTGATGAAGGCAGGCACGAGCTGGGGAAGAAGACGAAAAAATAGAAGCAAGTAAAATGGCGGCACCGAGGAGAACGGAGTCTCTGCGCCTGCGCTGTTTGCCCGCCTCGTCGAACAATGCGGACAAAGCGAGTCAGCGGGAAGAGACGATTGAGGAGTAATAACTCACGAAAAATGGATTCACGAGGAGAGAAGAGAGGAAGGCCCAATGAGGAGTAGAGCCGCGCGAGTGGGATGGAAACGGCATTGGAAGAAGGGGCCGCGCGACGACTGGGCTGCGCGAAATGAAGAAACGGAACAAAACGGTAAAAAAGCACGCTGGGGGTGCGCGGGTGGGTGGCTATAGTAGGGGCCGGTATAGGCCGCGAAAGATGGCGGGAGAAGGCGGTGCAAAGGACGTTTGATGCTGGAAGGAAATGAACGCCGGAGGAGGGCGAAGGGAAGAGGGGAGGCGGCCGGAAGCAAGTCGGAAACAAAGGAGGAAGTGAGAGGGGGAAGAAGACTCCGGAATTCCTGTGCACCGGTCTCAAGCTTCCGTTTTTCCTTCGGCGGGTGCCTTTGCAGGGCCGCATCGCGCTTCGTCGACGGGGCCGCGTAGTGTATAAGAAGCGGCATCGTCGAGCTCTGTGTGTGGTGTGTGTAGACCAGAAACGCAGAAAGTGCGTAAAGCCTGGAGAAGGCGCGCGCTGGCCTTGGCGCTGTGTGTGTATGTGTGTTGATGTGGCGCTATGGGAAGGACGATAGAGGGAGTTAGGCTCTCTTCCCTTGTCGAACCCGGGGCTCGTTGACTTTACCCCCATGGGCGAGGAAGCGGGGAGCTTTGTAGACGGGACTGGCGCCTTTGCATCGCCGACGCTGCAGCTCTGTCGTCCTAATGGATGCTGTGTGTGTGGAGGGGGGTGCTTTGTCTCTCGTATTTCTTTTCTGCAATTCGTCTCTTTCCTTAATCACGAGAACGACTTGTTTCTTTCTCCTTCTCTTCTATTCCGCTCTAAATCACTAGTGAAACGGCCATGCAGACAACTGCTCTTACAGAGGCAGATGTTAAGAGTGTGTTCTCCTTTATTTGCTTCCGATTCTCCGCTTAAGCTTTGAGTGAGGGTTTTGCCCACTAGGCTCGATTCGTGCTTTGCTGTGACGTCCGTGAATGCAGTTAACTTCAGCTTGCTCAACGTGGTCAAGGCAACATCGAAGCGTCGCAGCTTGCATAAATGAGTAACTGCTTTGTGAGTGCTTGCTTGCGACTTACTTCAACGTGTTTCACACTGAGCTCCTAAGAAGATCTCCAGAATAATTGTCCTTACCTTGTAAACAAAAATATAACTAATGAGTCGTAGCTCCAGAGCAAGGAAAATGTTGAAGTCAACAGTGAAATTAAGAAATGGGCCGTCATGCCACCCTTGCTTCATTAATTAACCAGCTCCAGAAATCAAATGGAGAGGTGTGCCGGAACAAGAAAAGATACAAAAAAAGAGATCGTACTGAAACGAAGTAGGCTTAATTTGTACTCGTCAGTGCGTGTATGATTAAAAAAAAAGGTATTGTGCTCAGTGCAGCACGCACATAGCAAGAACCGAACACAAGCAAGAACTATGGTTACCACTGCAGAACAAGGACACGGCGGAGGTCAACAGCTTGGGAGAAAGAGAACCACCAATAATAGTGGCATTCTCGCATTACTGGGTTCAACGACACAACAAATTAGGTAATATTCTACTCGGCCGACGAACTTTTCCTCACATTCTTGTGACTAAGCCAACGACAACTACGGAAAAACGAGACGACCGGAGCACCCCATTGCTTCAAGAACTACTGTGATCGAGAACTCACTTCGCATGCCACATGCGCGTTCCATTACGTCGCGTGTGCAACCCACTCGACCAATTCCACGCAAACCCCGTCTTTCACCGAGAACAAAAGGATGGGTTACCGAACCCGTTCCGCTCGCATAAGGGAAACCTTTTTAGTCAACTTCAGCGCTCGAGCGCAAAATGATGCTCCTCCTCATCCCTTCGTGCATGTTGTCTAAGCCGCGGGGTCAACGGTTCTTACGCCCGACAGGGCACGCCTATATAACCACGAGCGTATTCGTTGCGTCCTAACGCTTTAACGCCGCTCAGCTTCGTGCCAAAGACCTCCGAGGCGCTGCGTAGACAGGGATGTGTACGACACGACCGAAAAACGACCGCACTGTTCGGGAGCGCGCATGCGTGCATATATCACACATGCCAACACTGCCACCCTCCCCTACTCCTCATTTCGCGCTCCCGAAAGCGCGCGCTCCAATATACGCGGCCTTTTTGCCGCTTTCTTTCGCGTTGCCGTTCCCTTCGGATCGGCGGCGGTGGCGACCAATTTGCATGCGGGCAGCGAGCCAGCAGAACCCTTCAACCCGATCTGCCAATCTCGGCCGGGCAACGCCGCCACCATTTGCATCACCCCAGCTGGACTGAATTCGAGGGCCGTTAATGGCAGTGGCGCCTCCTCGCTCATGAGCCGCCACCGCCGCTTCGACGCCCTCCTCTCTTTCTTCCTCCAGCCTTTACACTTCTTTTTTTGTTTGTTCCCGCGTTCGCAGCCCGACGACGCTTAGCGGGGGTTCTTCCGCGGCCGTAGTTTCCGGCGCGGACAGCGCAGGCCGCTGGCCCTCAACCCCCCTCCCCTCGATCCCCCCTCTTCGAACGCGGGCGTGCACGCCCCAGATTTGTTTGCGCGGCGGTGTGGCGAGCCGTGATAGACGCGGTCGATGGACGGCTCCTACTACGGGACAGAGAAGATGGTGGAGGGAGAGCGAAGGGGAAGCAGATGTACGCGTTTTCCGCGCTTCAAGTTTTATTCAAATGCGCTCGAGAGAAGAGATTTCGACATCTCTCTTTGTGTTCAGCGTTCTTGGGAGGCACCCGCCGATCCTTCTATTTACGTGAGGAACAAAAGACAAAAGCAGCAGCTAGAGAGCGAGGTTTTTCACAGATGCGAGGATATGCGAGCCGCAGACAAGAACTTAGCGGGAGGGTAGTGCAAACCGACCGCGTAATTGCTCATGGGGAGCACGAGGCATCGTTCACTATCAAAGGTGCTGGCAAGTCAGAGCGGTTGGTGGCTGTCTCGCATCTGTGTCGTCGGCAGTCGCGAAGGTTCGGAGTACGATGACAAAGGTGCAGGCAAACTGCGTATTGTTATAGCGCGTGAATAGCTTTGCGAATACGGTTGCTGATTGGCCGATGCCGGCTGTAGATTCGTCTTCAGGTTGTGTCGGCCGGCGCTTACAGTTTACGAGGCAGTGTGTAGGTATAAGTGTCTGCCATTATTGTATTGTATTTAAGCTATTATTTGTTCAGCGAAAAGCATGGAGACGGACGGTGAAACTGGTTAAAAAAAACACAAACAAACAACAGAATTTGTAAATCGGAGAGGCTCGAAATTCCTTGAAGTTGAACGGCGCTCATTTTGGGTTTATAGTGAGAATTGCTCGTGGTGAAACTAAGTGCGCAGTTAATGAAAAAAAATAACTCATAAAATACTGCCACATGACTAAAGAACACACCCTCCACCGCAAGCACTCCAGTGTCCTGCCAAAACACTTCGGTTTTCACCAACACAATGGCAGGCCTCCGACAAAGAATTCAGGGGTGGCGACGCTGAAAAACAGTTGAAGTGGATGAAAGACAACGATGTTTTCTGGAAATTTAAGTCTTCGCTATTTATCTTCGCAGACTGCGCACGTTTATAGCGATCGGAATTATAATTTCGAACATTTTTAGTGCTTCCACGATGATGCGACAAAGTTTGACAGTATCAGTACAATTTGGATGTCCGAATTCACTGACAAGGCAGAGATACGCTATTCTTATTTTCACGGAACCTGCCGGTTTTATAGCCTGAAGGAAGCGTTGGTCAAATGTTCAGTGGAAGCCCCTACGGTGGAGTAAATGTCTAATAAGGGAGTAATTACTCCTTGGCATCTACCCGTTCAACTTCAATTTCCAGCCTCTCCGATTTACAAATTCTTTTGTGTGTTTGTTTGTTTTTCTGAACCAGTTTCACCGTCCATCTCTATACCTTTCGCTCAACATATAATAGCCTAAATACAGTACAATAGCGGCAGACACCTATACCTACACACTGTCTCGTAATCTGTAAGCGCCGGCTGACACAGCCTGAAGATGAATCTACAGCCGGCATCGGCAAATAAGCGACCCTATTCCCAAAGCTATTCGCGCGTTATAACAATACGTATTTGGCCTGCACCTTTGTCATCGCACTCTGAACCTTCGCGTGTACGACAATTGTTACTTGTGCCGGAGTTTCGATATTGTGAAAAGTAATTACAAAACATTAAAGGCGTTGTTTTTCAATCTTCTTCAGCTTAAATTCGCGGCATAGTGTATCTAGTCCTATGAAACGCGTGGAATTGTTACCGCAGCACCCTACTGTTGCAGAGCGACATATTTAACCCAATGACCCAAAACCGCTGCCATTGCCGAGGAATGTGGAAAGCATAAAGAGATGGCAAGGGGTGAAAGGAGGGTAAGTGGGAAGGCGGAAAGGAAAGTAGAAAGCATGAAAAAAAAAGGCAAGGCAGCAAGGAGGAATGAGTGAAAACAATTAAGAATGTTAGCAGGGACGAAATGACAAAAGTAAGGAGAGAGAGAGAAAGGGAGAGAGAAAAGAATAAAAGAAAACAAAAAGAAAGGAATACAGAAGGAAAGCAGGAAAAACTGACGAAAGAATGACATGAAGAAACAAAAATAAAGAAGGACACGGAGAAAAGAGAGAAGAAAAGAGAGAGAGCGGAAGAATGAAAAAGAAAGAAAAATGAAAGAATTAAAGAAAGAAAGAGAGAAATAAATAAAGAAAGAAAGAGAGAAGGAAGGAAAGAAAGAAAGAAACAATGAAAGAAAGAAAGAAAGAAAGAAAGAAAGAAAGAAAAAAAAGAAACGAAGAAAGAAAGTGAAAACTATAGATGGTTAGCGGTGCAAATACGCCCACCAGTGTTAAAGACCCCATAGCTCAGGAGCGTTACAGATCAGTCCAGTGCGCCTGGAACACTGCACCAGAGGCGGACATTCTTGGGAGAAGAGTGTTCTCCGGGAATGCCCGCTCATGCCAGAGGCGGGTAATCCCCGCGGAAATGTGGCACGCGGCGGCGGCCAGCGCTTGGTGGTCAAGAAACGAGGTGTTCGAGTCGATTGCTTGTTCGGTAGTCGCCGCAGGCTGGGCTTGACGAACTCGCCGAATGCCGCTCTCTATGTAGCAGTTTCTCGACCACGGCACGGTCAGCCTGCGCCCTTAGTATCAGTGATCGTGCCTGGCAGGCAAGCCGTGGCCGCGGACGGGCCACGGCTTAGGCCTGCCGGTCAGGGTGTTACCGGAGGACATGGTGGAGATCAGGACAAAGACCGTAGACACAAGCTAAAAGCTTTGCCTGCGCATTCATATTTATGCGCAAACTAAGAACAGCCGGACTGCGAACTTAAATCTGGTGTTCCCTCTTTTTGAGCATTCATAAGTTATAACCATGGTGTTGATTCGAGATAGGGGCTTAATACCCGCGAGACGCTTTAGGACGGCACGTCAACGAGTATGACTGGGAGCACCCCTGTTGTGGCCGACTCAGGAATGTGAGTTAAGAGAAGAGATGCCAGGACAGACAGACAGAAAAACTTTATTCAGCAAGTGAGTTTTAGACCCAGCTGTGTCCGTGGGCCACTGTGCGGTCCCGCACTGCATCAAGTAGGTCATGCCGGGACATGACGTCGGCAGCCCGAGTCACCGCAGCAAGCTGCGATGTCGGGTCTGCAGACATGAGCAGGACCTCCCAGTCCTCCCAGCTCGAGATGGCGTACTGTCCCCGCGAGGGAGGGTCAGCAGGGTAGCCGAAAAGGATATGGGAGAGTGTGGCGTGGGGGTCACCGGAAACTATCAATCTAAACGGAAGAGACTAGCACTCTTGTGTAACGCAGTGCACGCTGTTACTGCCGGCTGTAGCAGTTATGGTTAACCAACGTCCAATCATGACTCTTTTAACAACGCTTGGCGCTTTCTGGAGTTGGACTTTTGTAGATTTTTACGTGTTTCATCTTGCGGCATTCATTCGTTTTTATACCAAAAAAAAGACATCAGTTTCAGATAGCTCACTTAAATTACCATTCCGCGCCCTTTCGAACAGACTTCAAACTTGTGCGTGCGTGCGTGCACGGACATCGCCGGAATCATGCGCTACCCTGTCGATATATGGCCCATCACCCCTTTGCAGAGCTTAAGTTATCGCCTAAATATGTAAGGTTAAAGGAGATCAGGTAACATTAGAGAACAGCATACGCCGCATTCAGGTCATCCACTCACCGTCGTGCCGAACTACAGTAATTACTCGGTTATAATGCGCCCTCGATTCTACACACACCCGATTTTCATGGTCGTGAAAACGGAAATAAGCCCGATTTGTGCCGAAGCCTAAAGCGACGTTCATATCTGATTCCGCCTTAATCCTGATCGCTCTCTTGACGGTTTTTCTCCGATCACGATGAGCGCACCTCAGAGCAACAGACACGTAACGACGAAATCGCGAGGCCAGCATTTGGATGCGAATGCAGATCAACGGCGATAACGCCGCGCTCTTTCCCGTCTTCGGCACTGGCTTGCAGCTTGGCTTAGTAGCCTAGTAAACGGAATAAAAACGAACTCCTAACCGCGCCGTAGTTTCGAATTCCGGCACGACGCACGCTCTGGAGTTCAGTAAAGTCACTAACCGGAAATTTTCTCTCGCTTCCGAGTGCTCGTCTGGGAAAGCCACCGTCATCGCTAGCGAGCCGGGTAAAAAACAAGCAGTTTGAATTTTTGTTTCCGGATCCAATCTGCATATAAATGTACGATTTTTTTTTTACACATTGAGTTTCAGGCAGTCTGGCAAAAACGGAAACTGGCACGGGGCGCATAAAACCCGCGACTTCGCTCCACGATTTCCTATGGTCACATATGTGAAAAAAAATACCGACTAAAATAGTTTATGGCACTGTTAAAATATTCGGCGACAGACACTGCTGTAGCACTTCAGTCCTTGCGTAATCTCGACCAGGCAGACCCAGACCGAGCAAAAACGATTAGGCAGCTTCTCCCTTGTTTCTTTTTCTCGGCGCCGTGGGCTTCTAACTTAACAGTCACTATCATCATCATCGTCCCATCTCGGCCTTGCGGCAGGTTTTTTTTTTTCCGCAGTCTGAGCCTGTGGAAAATGAATGCAGGGTTGACAAGGTAATTCACTTTAACAAGGTAATCCGGAAGCTTACCCTTACAATCTTATGAATAAAAAGACAAAGATAAAGGAAAGAAAGTAAACAAACGCAACTTCACCAACTCTGCACCCATGGATTAACACGAAACGAGCATCATTTATCAAATTTTGTGCTACATCGCTGCATCAACGTTATCTTTATGTAGCCAGCATCACCGCTTCAAGTGATCCTAGCCCTATTGTTCTGAGCCGGAAAAGCCGTTTATATACACGTTATTGAACATCCCGTACCTGCATTTAGTGTGGCCGTTCTTGTAGTCTGGGAGGCCTGTAGGCCGGGTACTGAGGCTTGCTGGTCATCTGCAACTTTTTCCGTCTTTTTTTATTTTACTTTTCCATTTCCTTGAGAATCTGCCTCTTTTTAAGTTTAGTGAGTAACGATCACTATTTATCCTTGAAACACGGAGTTACCCCGGCTTCTCTTGGAATACTTCAAAAGCCCGCTGGTGATTTCATAACCTCATTGCCTTTTCCCAGCCACGCTCTTTCTATGCCATCGGCTTGAAGACTTGTCCGACGCACACTTGGCTCATTTAGCTTTTCTGGACACTAAATCAAATGCTAGCTTGCACTAAATGAAAGATCCGAACGAAGGTCACGTTCCACTAATCTTAAGACAAACTGGTTATGACGTCTGGGAGATTCCGACTTGTTATGGATTGCCAAGGTACCACAAGAAACACGCAAGATTATTGCACGGTTGAATGTTGCGAGGATCGGATCACTGTTCTGTAGTTATTATATTTGGTTAATATTTTGTCGTGTTCCTTTTGGCACTTCACCATCATCTCAAGGAACGTAATGGCCACGCTAGTTCCAGGTCTTCCAGTCGGCGTGGCAAATAATAACAACAGAACTGATTTGGAAGTAAGGAGTAGTGTATCTCAAAACGGGAGACACTTGTTAAGGCGTTTCTTATCTTGATATATCTTTCTGCCTGTTAGCCATTGGTCACCGCCATCTGCTGCAAGCATTGTTTACTGGCTACCAGCCTTGACGACACAGGCTGTAGTTTCTAAAGGTAATCGAATAGACAATGAATGGAGTAAAGAATTGTTACAACATACGAGCGCTGATATTACAGCTCTTTGTATGTGATGTGGGGGACAGATAGTAAGCTCGAACAAGACGACTTAAACTATAGCGCGAAACTCGTGGGCGCTGAACGCCATAAAGCGGCTTAAACCTGTCAATTCTAATTACTGGCGAGAAATGCTAACCAAACACCGCCGTTGCAAGTCCGAAAATCAGTGGCCGAGGCTCTAGCGCGTCAGTGCCTGTGTGATGGTTTTATCGGGCAAATATCTTGAAGCCACTGCGAACGCCGTATTTGCAACCGACAGTAAGCTCCTAGATGGTCTGACCAGTGGTTGTTACTGGTTAAAGTTTCGATCCCTCTTTCTTCTTTCAATGCTCTGGGAGCAGTTACCATCGTGTTGAATAACAGGACCATAATTTTGGGATTCTAACAGCCGATAATTTTGCAGGGCTTTGCAATCGCTCCCACAGGCTGCTAATTGGTATTCCCGTAGCATCGAACCATTGATCTGGCTATGGTTGCACGCGGGGAAAGTTCACGGACTTCGTCGATTTGCGTACTACAGTAAGGTCAATTTATGCAATGTAAATGATAGTAGAGAATGTTCGAACCCGCAGCGGTGGCTCAGTGGTTATGGCGCTCGGCTGCTGGCTCGAAAGACGCGGGTTCGACCCCGGCCGCGGCGGTCAAATTTCGATGGAGGCGAAATTTTAAAGGCCCGTGTACTGTGCGACGTCAGTGCATGTTAAAGAAGCCCAGGTGGTCGAAATTTCCGGAGCCCTTCACTACAGCGTCCCTCAGAGCCTGAGTCGCTTTGGGACGTTAAACCCCCTAAACCATAAACCAGAACGTTCGTGCCCCCTGTCGCAAAAAAGCCTAATGCCATTTGATCTCGAAGCAGTTGCGCCAAACACACTGTTTCCTTCATTAAAACTTCCGTTTCCTCTTGGGAAAAAGATGTGTATAAAAACAGCGCACCGCTCTCAAAAGGCGATGCATGCCAGGTGTCGCCGGTACGAGACCAATAGGGGACATCGAGAATTGCCATGTGGTGTGTGTTTATTTGTAAATTTTGTACACTGTTCAGTCCGCTCCGCCCGGTCGTGTTGCCGAAGGCTCGGTGGTACTGATGTTGGTTTGGGTGCATAAATAACTTGTTGCTAGGAGACGATTGATGTCCTTGAAATGAGGTACTTAATGCTGCAAAAGAAAGAAAGAAGAGAATAAACAAAATAAGCACTGGCTGGTCTCTCACGAAATTCACAGCCATCAATCTGGTAGTTTCCAGGAAGCATATTATTTTTGATATTCCTGCACATATGACTTCAACGTATCTTAAAAACGAGGGCATAGTATTATTCCTCGCTCTAGAAAACTAACCTTGACGTCCACTAGCCACCTACCCTAGAATAGATGGTTATCTTCCAGTTTTTAAATAATCGATAAGGGCACAGAAGAAGCGCTGAAGACTGTCCAAAGCTGTGTACCTGAGTAGTAGTCTAAATGCGATCAGCTACGTAGCATTTCTACACAGTTTCGGATGGAGAACGAAGCTTGTGGCTCAATGAAGATACCACAGCCGGATACAGCTCAAGAACGGAAAGGCAAACGCTCCTCAAAGGAGGCCCTCCAGCCAATGGCGTTGACCGATTTTCATGACGTCAAGATTAATCCCTTCGCACCTGCTAGTGCGACATCGCTGTGGGCTGCCAGTGACAGAGGGATTCACCACGTATTGACCGCAAAGTAATGACTATTGGTCGATGCCATTGACTAGAGTCTCCTTTGAGGAGCATTCGCCGCTTCGTTCTTGAGTTGTATTCTACTATAATTCGTTATTTGTCGATGCGTTGTTCATATAGAGCGTGCACTCACATAGCCATAGCCGTGGCCGTAGCCGTGGCCGTAGCCGTGGCCGTAGCCGCCGTAGTGGCCGACAGCGACGACGGGGGCAGCGGCAACCTTGGCAACGGCGGGAACAGCGACGGCGTGTCCGTAGCCAAGTCCGTATCCGTGGCCGTAACCGCCGAAGCCACCGTAGCCGAAACCGCCATAGCCAAGACCGTGGCCGTAGCCAAGACCGTGGCCGTAGCCGTAGCCGTGTCCGACAGCGACGACGGGAGCAGCGGCAACCTTGGCGACAGCGGGAACAGCGACGGCGTGTCCGTAGCCGCCATAGCCGTGTCCACCGTAGCCGAGTCCGCCGTAGCCGAATCCGCCGTAGCCGAGTCCGAGTCCGTAGCCGCCATAGCCGCCGTAGCCGCGGCCGTATCCGTAGCCGCCATAGCCGCCGTAGCCGCGGCCGTATCCGTAGCCGTGGTTCACGTGGGTGGCATAGCTGGAGTGGACGGCAGTCACAGCGCCAGCATGGGCGTAGTAGGCAAGAGCCAGAAGGAGGAGGGCACGGACCTGCGATGGGTGTCAGAGCACGTGTTGAATGGCCTGCCGTCTGCGTATGCCTGCTCATAGCCAGTGTAAAGGGTAGTTGAACGCCACTCTATAAGTTACCCAATGGAACTGATTACTTCTCAGCGTTACATTCCAAATGAAAAGGTCATGAGCAATAATAAATTTCTCCTCATAAATAGAAAAAAGACACGTAGCCTCGACTGCTTTGTCGAGTATTTACTATTAATTTATCTGCAGTCGTCCCAGAGAATATCATCTGAACAAGCTTTCCGCATCGTCGTATCAGAACCCTGCGCCGTTGTCTAGTAGCTGCCGCGCCAACTCCCCATCAGAGCCACGTGTATTCATCGTGCCTCCCCAGTGGCGCTCTACGAGGCGACAGCGGGAGCACCGAAACGAAAGGGACAGCTCCGCTAAATAATGCAGGCTGATGCGACCACTCACGGCGAACATGTTTGTGGCTAGCTCGTTGCGGGATAGACCGAAAGAGTGACTTCCGACGGCCACGCGGCCGCTTTTATACCTCGGACCCCTCGAATTGGGCCCGGAGCGACGACGGTCCCCGTACGCGCAAGAAAGAAGCAAGGAGGCGGGCCTCCGGTGATGGCAGCGAGGCAGCGGGGGGATGGGAGGGGGGTTGGGAGAAACAACGAACCTGCGAGCGCGCGATGAAGTCTGGGGCACGCGCCTGTCCAAAAGACTCGTGCCTCGCGGTTGTGGGTCGGCGGCCAGTTGATTCCCTCCCTTCACCTTTTTTTTTATGCCTTCGCGTTATTCCCCTCTCGTATCGCGCCGCAGCGGCACACTCTTTGTTACGCACACTCGTGCGGGACAGCGTCGGGACAGGTCACACAAAAGGCGGCTCTCTGCTATCGGCGCCTCGATCCGGGCGCCGTCCGGGCAGCCAGCGTGGTCCGTTTCGTATTTTGGGTGGTACCCCGCGCAGGTGCCACCTCGCTGGCTTACGCTCTCGCACGGCCACGCGAACACTGGTTTCGGCCGCCCGCGGGCCCCGAGGCCTGCCCCACAGCGGTGTTCGACTCATAATGGCGCCATTCGCTCACTCTCGCTTTCCGTGTCTTGCTTTGCCGGTTATTTTGCCTACGCGACGACGACGGCCTTGCGATATTTCCGTCGCCGCACGCTCTGGTTGCCGAAACGCTCCGAGCCTCGCCCTGTTAGCAGCTGCTGTTGATACAGCTAAATAGGAAGAGTGCTCTGGGGCCGCCGCTATCGCCTAACAGCACCCGCACCTCTACCAGCCTCTGTTGTTGACCGCTGAGATGAATTGCGAGATCATCTAGCGGGTCGAGCACGCGTGTGTGTGTAAGAGCCTGTGCGGAGACTTCGCTTTCACACGTGGTCTCCAACGACGTTGCTCGCGATCAAGGTTCCAGCACTTTCTTTCATTCTGCCTTTTATCTCGTTCACTCCGTTGTTCCCCCTGGTCGCGGCTTGCGGTCTAAGGCTTGGATCGTTGAGTATCGCTCTCGGCTCCGTTTATCTATTTGGCTCTGAACGGCAATGAGTGCGCGTGCGACCCAGGTCTTCGTCCACTATGCCGCGGAGCGCAAAGCGTCGTTTTTATTGGCAGTGCCAGTGCAAGACTCTTAACCGATAACAAGTCTAACTTCTCTGATTGGCCAGCGTGGCCGTTAAAAAAAAACTCCATGCACCTATCGCGGTTTATACCGGCTATGCAGCAATCTATCAAGGCAATGAACCGTAGCCATTATAGATAAAGTGATCACGAAGGAGATAAGCCGTGCTTCACTGGAGAAAATTTATAGCTGAGACTGCCTGCGCGGAGTAAGGAACTACTTCACTGTAAAAAAAAAAAAAAATCGATGCTCTTTCATTTTTCTGAAGCTCAGGGCTTGAAAGGTAGCCAGCGGGCTTCAGGCACTATTGCGAGAGCCACTCCCTTGCATTTCGCCAGTGGCACTCAACGGCGATGTCTGTTTAACGTTTACGACTGCACACTATAGCGCTGCGGTGGTTTAAGATGCTGCCTCTCAGTAAGCAGGCAGTGGCTTAGCACAGAAGCGATCAAAGACGCGCTGCCCGAGAAATGCGTAACTCAGAAGTAAACGGCGCAGTCTACATTTGCATATGGTCGCCGGCGATTAGTAATTTACTACCGGTCAACACTTGGCTCTGGTCTTTTTCGCTTTGTGCACGCCAAAGTGGAACAGAACACCGTGTACAACCTAAAAGTCTTCACTACGCGTCCTTTCTGAAGTAAGCGCTGCTCGTGATTCGCCAACACCTTTCTTGTTCGCTACCCCGACATGGCTATCTTATAAGTTCTACCGTACGATATATCACGTTGATATGCTAAGCTTAGCCTGTATGCTGGCCGCCTAACCAAAGCTCTTGTGTGCAAGACGTTTTGGAATTGTGCTCGTATACGGTCTTTCAACAAAGGCGTTGGCGCTTACCTAGCCAGCACTAAATCCATGTTGCTGCTGCATGCCTGGTGGACTTCAACGCCTGATCTAGAAACAACACTTCACTTTTGCCCCGTGTTCGAGCTCTTCCTTGAAGGCTCACACAAGTTGTTAGTATGTTCCTGAACGAACGTTCATTGCTACATGACAATACTCGTAACATGGCGCAATATTTTGGATATACCTCTGCTTTGGTTTTTAATGAATTACAGAGAGGCCCGATATTTTGGAGCCTGTGTTGTAAAGTAGGTTGCGCTAGTTTGACGAAGGCGCGCACAGAGGGCGGAGATGTCGAGCTACACTGCTACGCATCCCCTAAGCGGTACGGCTCTGTCTTTTAAGCCCCTATCATTCAGCAAGGGAAGCGGGTGTTAAAGGTTATGACCTTGAGGTACGAATTTTGGCGCTAGCGGTTTCTCTACTGAAAACGCGGAAAATCTTCTTGAATTATAAAAAAAATTGTTACTACTGGACAATAAAAAGTAATCGATAGTGATTACTTTTGTGTACGTGAGAACAGTACAACTGGGCGCATATATGCTCATGCGCAGAATAAACCAATAGTAGTATTAAAAGCTCCTTCATCACCTGCTGATACAACAGTACGGCTATAGAAATTTTAGGCAGTTTTGCCACCAGATTTAGCTTTTGAAGGAAGTGGTCTTCTAACAGGCCTCCTGCGTCTCCTGCGACTGGCACTGTGATACAGATTTTGTAATTGTTTAAAACGGCCGTGTCTGCCATATTGTGAGAAACCGATGTACATTTGCGAACATAGCTGAGAATTTTTCACATTATTAAAGTGTATTGAGATAGACTGGACATCATACGGTTGGCGAGATAAGAACAAAAACAAGCGAAACACCCGAGAAATCAGCTGAAACAAACGCTCTTTATCTTTTTTTGCCATAGATATCTTCATATTTTCGCCAAGCCCGCTTGGTACTACACGCCTAGCGCCCCGCACGAAAGGAAAGAAAAAAAAATGAAGTACTCCATTGTTCGTCCATCACAACAAACAGAAAACGTAGCGTCAGTCAGGTGCCGAAAGAGAGATTTCTATCGGCGGGTTACGCAACTGCTGAGAGCAGCGCGAAATTGCTTCACCTGGTACGCTTCACGTCGAGATTGAGCGATTGAGAAGTGTTGGGACGAGAATTGCCCTCCGCGCTTTTCACGAGCAGGAGCCCATCTCATGGTTCGCTGTCAATCACGTCCGCGACTCTGGTGAAGTCCCACCCGATAAGTGCCTTTCAGGCGTCGGCGGCACCGAAGCGTCGCAGTGCAAATACGCGCTGAAATTGTACGAAACAGATGACGGACTGATTGGCGCCTGTTGGTGCGGGGAAGAAAAGGAGTGCACTACGGGCAGACAGGACGCTGAGCAAACACGCCTGATAGGACATTAAGCAGAGCCAGTCTGGATGAGAAGCACCGTTTGTGTGGGAGGGGGATGAGGATGAAGAGAAAACAAATGGAAAGTGACGGACGGTTGCCGCGAAGATTACTGCGCTGCGAGAAAAAATTGGCACGTACTCACGGGGACTTTTGTGTGCATACCCGGAGAAATGTGTGCTTGTCTCTGTCTGTGGGGCAGGGGATAGAGTAATGTGCCGCTGAAATGCGCACTGGTCAATTGTGTGAGCGGAAAAACGAATGGCTTCGCCCTGCCACGATTCCGTCATTAATTGTTGGCAGAGGGAATGCGAGGGGAAAGTTGCGTAACTAAATGCTGCGGAAAAGCGAAAAGGAAACAAAAAAGAGGAAATAAATTAATTTAAAGGGCACTAGCTTACAAGTATTGCTATATCCACGGTCTCTGACAGCAAGGAGTGCAAAGGGGAATGTTTATATATATTTTTTTCAGTCTTCTTGATTAGATGTAAAAATTCAGCTATTATTAACGCGCCCGCGTTAAGGAGCTTGTGTCGCAGAAAATGCGGCGTCGTCGACCGTGAGGGAAAAATATCCTAAAAATCCCCGGAGAAAAAAACCTTGGAGAAAGGTGGGCTACCTAGGTCACATGACCTTGTGGCATCACAACTTGCCCACCCGAACGTGAGCAAACTGTGCACCGTGGCAGGTGGCGGTTATAATGACTGGTCGCCAGAGGTTGCTTAGGAAGAGCAACCTCGGTCGTACGAGCCCTACCGGAGACAGCACCTGCCATCGTAGGGCAGGGGTGCATTGCTTAACCGCTACACCACTGCACCAGGAGTGGTATGAGCAGTCCCAGGGATCCATTAATATCTAGTACAGAATAGCCAATTCTGCATGTATGGGCATTAAAGCATTAAATTTATCGCATCATACACTTAAGGCGGAGCTTAAGTGTCCCCTCCAAATTTTTTAAGCAGGAGGTGATTTCGTAGGGACCAGACGAAAAGAATCACAATCCGCCGGTGGGGTCCCAACCAACGCTTTTCGCATATCGCGTACAGTACTCTACCAACAGAGCTACAGAGCTACCCACAGACCTACCCACATTGCGCGATAAGGCTGCGGCCATGGCCGAATTGTCTGAGTAACCGGGATACTAAGGTGCTCTTTTTTCGACGGCGTTGGTCCGAATCCCGCTCGGGGTTTACGTCTATTTCTGCTGGATGCCGTTGTCATGACGACGATACGAGGCTCCAGTTGGCGTCCCTCCGGCCGCTATTGGAGGAATTGGCGCTGACGTCTGTATTTGCTAGACAATGGTGTATAAGGAAGTCTCCTACCCCTGGCAAACCATCCTGCTTTACTTCCAAGCATATACCGTGCATCCAAGGCGTATCTATATTTCATACACGGCGTTGAGCTGATTTTAGTGTTCTGAGGTGCCAACTTCGGTGCGTGATGAAGCTCTTCTCGCAGGTATTCTAACCGAGGCCTTCTGTCGGCCACTTTGCGAAAGCTATGGTCAAAAGCAGTACAGCTATTTCTTTAATGTATATTATTCCAACTCTTCCTCGTTGGACAAACATACGAGCTGAAGCCCAACCGATTAGATTTAAAAGCTCATTAAAAATACAGCAGACGACACACGAGGTGAAAATACTTTGGACTACTCCTATTTGCCTTAATTGTAAAGAAACGTTGGAGCCACTTCCAGAAAACGCTGCCAGTTGGTCGTATGCATAGCAGGGAACAAAAACGCGCGAGAACTAAAATGTCGGATGAAAAAGCGCCGCGGTGGCTCAGTGGTTAGGGCGCTCGACTACTGATCCGGAGTTCCCGGGTTCGAACCCGACCGCGGCGGCTGCGTTTTTATGGAGGAAAAACGCTAAGGCGCCCGTGTGCTGTGCGATGTCAGTGCACGTTAAAGATCCCCAGGTGGTCGAAATTATTCCGGAGCCCTCCACTACGGCACCTCCTTCTTCCCTTCCTTCACTCCCTCCCTTGTCCCTTCCCTTACGGCGCGGTTCAGGTGTCCAACGATGTATGATACAGATACTGCGCCATTTACTTTCCCCCAAAACCAATTATTATTATTATTATTATTATTATTATTATTATTATTATTATTATTATTATTATTATTATTATTATTATTATTATTATTATTATTATTATTAATATTATTATTATTATTATTATTATTATTATTATTAATATTATTATTATTAAAGCGCCTAACAACATAGCCGACACAACGACATAGATCACCGCGCATGCAAGCTCGTAATTATGCATGAAAGTGCAATTTTGCTGCTGTTGTTGCGCCTGCTCCTGAGTGCTTACTGTCTGCAATTAAAAAAGAAACATTTTTCTAAACATATGTACTACACTTTCTGCATTACATTCCAGTCCTAATACTGCAAAACATTTTCTACCCCTGGAAAGGCTCAGATAAAGCATTGTCTGAGAACGTCGCACAATTTTCCGGAAAAATTTTTGATTTTGCGAAGTTTAGCTTGGCGATAGGAAAAAAAATGTAACGATAATTACGCCGAGCTGATTTGCATGTAAATGATTCCGGAGCAGAATTGAAACACTGGTGAAAATAAACTGCGTCCTTTAAATTGACTTCAGTTTTAGCAGATACATATGCAGTTTCGTCTGTAAACAAAGGCTCGGGGGTGGGGCTACAATCCTAATGTATTGGCAGTTTAGGTCTATTTACCCCTAAATCAAATTTCCAAGAAATATGGTAGTAGGGGCGATGCTTTCACTCGAATATCGGCTTGTTAGTATTCGAGTTACTGCGATATGACTAACTGAAGGTAACGCTCCCATTTTTCTCTCTCGGTGAAGTTGTTGCGCGATGTCACAGCACATACGGCTGTCCCAATCTCGCAGAAATAGTAAGCCTCTGGACGGCCTGGATGACTGGGAGGTACCACCTATTAAAGTGTGTTGCTCTCCTGTCCTTAGCTCTCTTTTGTAAACGCATTACAGAACCCTAAAACCGAACAATTACCGGGCATCTCCTCCCGAACGTCAATATGATGGGCAGCGGCACGGTAGGTCAGAAATAATCAGTGTACGCTGAGACCCGTCAATGTTGCAGCAATTAGGGCTGTGTCTGCGCATTATTATCTCCTGCATAAAGAGTGTTCGGTGGCAAAGAAATGCCACTTGTTAATTCCTAATGAAAGAAGGGCAGAGTAGGACGATAATTAAAGCATTCGTGGCTTTTTTCAGTTGCGCCTTCTTCAAGCTGTTTTTTTTTTCCCTGTTTGCGAAAATATTCGCGCCCATCTCTGAAAAACACTCGAAAAATTGAGCCCAGCTGCGGCACATGGCGTCTTGGCGTGCTTCCACTTCGCAGAATGTCGGGAGCCTACGGCTTCGCACAAAAAGTAGACAGGGCAAGCTCACATTCCCAATTTAGGAGGCCAGAAAATGCTGCCGCATTCAGTCGAAACAGGCTTAAGAAACACGCACATGTGTGCATAGTTAATGACATGCCGCTCGGAAAGAAAACCGCTTAATGAGCACGAGCTTGATTCATTTCTCTGCCGGAACCTAAAATGTAGTCTCTCAAGACAGTTTCCCACCCACGAGTAAGCATAATTTAGGCAGTAGCACCAGTCCATGAAATTCCTGTTTCTCCTGATCCCTACTCTACTTGACTTTACGTAAAGTGCATACGCATAGTTAAGCAACCATTGCTTTGTGAAAAATAACGGTGTGAAATTGAACAACCTTCTTTGTACCAATTTTTGCCACTAGTTCTCTTGTCCTGAAACCTCGACTAGTTCGTTTTCAACCTAATGAAGCCAGATCAGCTAAAAATAGAGGCAATAGGATCGGTATGCGCATGAGGATATAATGAAGCATTTCCGGGAAAATTACGTGAGAATACTGCACCACTATCATTTGCATTTTAGGTGTACATGCAAATGTAATCCTCCTAGCCTCATCAACTTGTCTATAAGAGCTGAAAGCCTATGGCATTTCCCTCGCAGCATTATCCTTCGTTACGAGTATTTTTACATTTATGTTTGCTTTTTCTACCCTCTTTATCTTACCTTATCTCTTTTATCTGTGTGTCTTTTCTCTCGCCTCCATTCTGAAGCAGGCACTTGATTGTTGCGATCCTCCAAGCATGTTTTTTTAACATGTTTTCAAAGCTGACCATAATAGTAAGAGCTTATAACTCAATTTTGTGCTGCCGTTTGTACACAAGGTACATGCGCGAAAGCATTACTAGTCCCGTTACGAGAAAAGCTGGCGGCATAAGTGTTTGTATGTGTATTCGCAAATGGTACAAAAAATCCCAACGATGGCATTGAAAAGAGGCTGACGTCATCAAGCAGCCCTATGACGCACACTTCAAGCCGTGCACCGCCACATGTCGTGCTGCTGCTATTGCTGTCAGGAAGAATGAAAATGAAAGTGCACGGGCCTGCCCACTGGCTGCCTGAAAGCAGAAGACGAAAGATAGGAGGGATACATGTCGTTCGTCTATAGATATACTCGCTACTGGACGATGTGGCGCCAGTTTTTCCGACAACATTCCTACTAAAATTGTGACGCAACCATTTGTCGTGCAGCGTTCCGGGTGGTGTCATAAGGTCTTTCGTTTCATATAGCTTACATGTGCTAGTCAAGTTGAAGGCTAGCTTGCGACAGGGATTCGAACCGACGACATATGCACCTTCGATTGGATAACTTCCTAGACATTTTTTTTTCTCAAAATTGTGACGCAACCGTTCGTCGTACAACGCTCCAGACGGTGTCATACGTGCCATGGACAGAAATGATTTCGCATTCTCACACTCAAGCAGTCTTAAATGTCTCTGCCGAATATTTTTTTAGCCATTTTTCTCAATAAGTTTCAAATACGGAGGCAGCTGCGCTCAAAAACTGCCTTACCGAGAAACGTAATTGTTGCCTTTTTTTTTAATTTTACGCACAACTGTGAATATGGAGGTGGACATTTATTGATGCAACCTCAATATACGTAAGTTGAGAAAAAAGGGGGGTTCCATTCAGAAGCCGCTTCCGGGGTGAATAAACACTGCATTTTTTATGTGGAAGGATTGCTTTAACATCTCTACTGCGCAAGTACAGGTCCCCCCGTAATGAAAGAGAACAAAGTTTGAGCATTACAGTTATAATTACTACATAATTATTGTGTACACTCCACTAATGACCGCACTTTTTTTTTCTCCGTCCTTGGTAGGGTGCAGCATTCACACGAATGCGGCGTACTTCAGGTCTTTCTCGAACTATATTCCGGGCAAACTACTTTATTGTAACACACAATCTAACTCTACAGGTGGCGCTTAGTTGCAGATGACTTTCTGTTTCTTCACAGCTACGACTGTCGTCGTTGCCCGTGTCCGTCTTCGGTTCAGCCTATTGCACTTAAAATTCGTGTCACTTCAAAACTTTTAACAATCTCTGAGGACACCAGTGCTGCCATTAGTGCCATTTTTGCACCACATTGGCTACTTTACAAGGTGCTGTGGCGACTGAAAATCACCGTTGGTGCCTTGTCGACTTTTTGGCTACTTTTAGACTGTTTTTGGCTCATTTCTGCCGAAATGCTTCCGCCACCTACAAAATGTAAGAGATGTTTGCGGCATTTTAAACCTTTGCAACCAACATTAACCCAACAAAACGCAATCATCGCAACTGTCGCAATATCGGGGATAGACATTTCGACGTCGTCTTCCAACAGAAGCCCGGCCAATATTTCAAAATTGATTGACATTGCAAAGGGTATTCCATGATCTTAGAGCAACGTGACCAACCCTTCAGTGCTTTTCCAAAAACTCTGGAGCAGAATTTTGAAGTCATCAGTTGTGCGGCATAATACGACTGCAATCATCCTTTCGACAGCACTGGCCAGCATAGTCTATTTTCCTCATCCCCTCAGCCAGCGGACTTGGGAGACCCGTTCAGCGAGAGCAAGACCGAGGCGGCGTTTCCGGACATTCTGATCTGCTCCTGAAGCTAGCGAGCGAGAATTTATAAGTGCGCTTGCCTAACACTTCATCAGTACTTCACCGGTCGAATGAAATAAATTGAAAACCAAAAGTAAATGCAACACCAGGAAGAACTAATAACCAGGCAGAATAACAACGACTCCTTCGTCCTCTTTATGCTATAACATTAGGAGGACCTTTAAGACGAAAACTATTCGGCGTCAGCGTCTGTTAAAGCCTCCACCTGCCACGCACCTGCCAATCATGGCAGGTGGTAGGGGGTGTTTAGCGGGATTTCCCCCTCTCCGCCTTACAGCCAACCATCCCCCGCTGCAGAGTAAAGTGAGGTAAACAACAGTGACCATTGTGGTAGCACTTCTGAAGCGCAATCGTTCATGTAAGCGAAAATTAGAGACGATCAATGGAATTGATGCGGCAGAGTATGCGTCAGCATTAGTGTTACCATTGGACGAGGCAGCCCTTGGCAGTGATGGGTTCAGACCGCGAATGCAGGTGGCGTGATGCAGTCTGCCAATCACCACGTGACACGCCGTACCCACGCTCCACTCTCCTGATACAGTCCACCGCAGCGTGAAACGTCGCATCCCCTCTCCATTATACGCCACCCGTCGCCTCACACCCTCTGTTCGTCTTCCTTCTCCTACTTCCCTCTCACTTCTCCCCTCAGAAGGTGGAGAGGGGCCTTTTTCTGTCTTTACATTGCCACCTGCGAAGCAAGGCTTCAGACGAACGGACGGACGGACGGACGACATGGGGGTTCTAATGCTAACGTATTAGAAAGCCTCCGAAAAACAACTACGACACGTATATATATTAGCCTTGAGCGGTTCCTTTGTTGAAGACGACGGTACGCCGTTGCAGAAATGGGTTCATCTAGCTCACGTCGTTGAAGTGTCAAAAACGTGAGATCCGTAATACAGTTCAGAACCTCCAGTAACCGCTTAGCCTTCTGCTTGTCGGCATCGGACTTCATTGCGCTACGTGACGACGTTAGCGACACCACCACTATGAGCGTGTAAAAATGTCTGCCTCGGTGTCTCAGTGGCAATGACATTCGACTGCTAGCCCAAGTACGCAGGATCGAATCCTGGGCGCGGTGGCCGAATTTCAATGGAGGGAAAACGCAAAAGACGCTCGTATGCTGTGCAATGCCAGCCTATGTTAAAGAACCCAAGCTGGTTGAAATTAATTGGAAGTCGTCCACCATACGTACCTCACTTATAATCTATGCTGACGGCACAAGTTTATTCTTTTCAGGCAAATCGTGTGTTGATCTAGGTATCCGAGCGAATAGAACATTGTCCGAGATTAATTCCTGGGCTCAAATTAACTGCCTAAAGCTAAACATTAATAAAACGAAGGCTATTTTATTTCACCCCCAACAGACACATGTCCAGCGACCTTCTATTTTTTTTAAATAACACTGAAATTGAAGTGGTAACGAGCTTTAAATCACTGGGCGTGTATTTCTCAGAAAACATGACATGGGATGATCACGTAAACTATATCGTTGGTAAGCTATCTAGGACAGCTGGCGTTATGCGCCGTTACTGCTACAATTTTCCCATACCTGTTAACATGCTCATATATAACTCTTTATTTTCCTCTTTATTAAATTACGCGTTTTCTGTATGGGCAACAACAACAGCTGGAAACATTAGCAAACTTACCGTCTTGCAAAAAAGGGCTTTACGCCTCGCCTATAAAGTTCCATATCGCTTTCACACAGCAGGCCTATTCAAGAAGTACCACATAATACAAGTTCCATCGATGAACGATCACAGACTGTGCCGCTTATATAAACTCAGTTTAATAAAAAATAATGATGCCATTACTAGCCTAGCAAGGCTAGAGAAAAACATTTCTGCTTATAATGTGCGCCATCCTGAGATGTGGTATGTTCCAAAATGCAGAACCAATTATGGAAATCAAATGATAAAATTTAAATTGCCTACACTTCTGAATCGCATGATAAAGGATTCTAACATTGACATATCAGATATATCACCAAAAGAACTGCGTTTATTGTGTGTATAATTGCTGTGATATGATTTTCTAGTTCTTCTTGCCTGTTTTATACTAACGTTTTCAACAATGTTGCCATATCCGACTGTGTTCTCTTGCTGCACGCTTCTGTCCTACCCCGTGTGTTGGGGGGTCAGGGCTTTTCAAGCTGTTCACACAGCTTTTCTCCTGTCCTCCTCGCAGCATCTTTTTGTTGTGGAATAAATTTCAAATTTCAAATTTCACTTAAAGGTGTGAGGTTTGGCGCACTAAATCCCATATGCCAACGAACCTTCTTACGAATGGCATAAATTGGAAATCTGGCATTCTTGATCGTCCGGTTTTATATAAAAAAGAATAGTTAGCATACTCCGCGTAAAAACGGGGCCTAAGCACCTAGGTAGGTGGAAGTCAGAAGTCGGATTTCTCGGTCGCGATGTGTTACGGCACCGACAATAGACGCAACATGCCCCAAGACAAAGAGTCCCATGCCACTATTACCGTGAGGCCTGAGGACGAAGTCGAGTTTCCCTATATTCAGCGTCGGAGCTCCCCTCTCGACCCGCAAACTTTTAAGACAAAGCGATCGACGCACACCTCAATGTCTGCGCTGCACACTACGCAGGAGGACAACGCGCTGGTAGAACTGGCGAATCCCCACGCGACAGCGCCAAAGACAAAGTGGAAGTCAAAGGGTAGATAATAGAACCTAGAATTACGCGACCCGACTGTTTTTTTTTTTCGTCAATATCTCCTCTCTGCAAACGAGCGCGTAGCCTCGCGTCAAGGGCTCGAAAACTACTATATCGTCCGCGCGAGGAAAAACACTAACTGGGGCAGAAGCGCTGAAGCCCCGTCGAGTATGAGAGCAGACTCATTACGGCCGCGATCGTATAGCTCCCACCCTCGCTCTTACCTCCCCCCCCCCCCCCCCCCCCCCCCCCCCTTTCGTGCTCGAGTCCTGAGCGGCGCATGTACGATGAAAAATGCGCGCAGAAAACCCGCCTGGCAGGACGTCGCATGGGATTCTCCGGGGCTCCCGTCATTATTTTCACAGCGCCGAGAAAACAATAATTATTCGGCGCGGCTAGGATTCGTGCCGGCGGCTTAGAATTCGAAAACCGCGTTATTGATTCCTCCGGAAGCCAACTTCGGGATCGAGAGCTCGAGCGGCGCGCCACGTTTTTTGAATAACAGGAATGTTTTCGCTTCCGGTGAAATTCGCTATGGAAATGAAATGCGCGAGAAGGAAGAAAAAAATTGAAACGCAAATTGGCGGGCTGGAAACAAAAGTCGAACGAAGCACGCAGTGACCTACATGCGCACTTACGCAGGCTGAAAAAAAAATGATTGAGAGCAGTGGACGGTGTGGTTCAATATTCATCACTCATGAATTAGGTTTATGCAACTTATTTTGGTGGAAAGAAGACTGTGTTTATATGAACTCAACGGTCACTAACTTTGCAGGTAGGGCAGGGAGTAAAAAAAGAAGTCGGAGAGCTCAGGCAGCAGCAGCCAGGGGCAAAAAAAGATGTGTAAAAATTTTTTGTTAATCATGAAAAAAGTATGGAGGCAAGAAATAATGGAGGCAAATGTAAGAGGAAGTCCGCACCAAGAGGAATTTTCAATTCACGCTTTGAAGCCCATTGAAAAGCAAACGGTAGAAAGTTCCTGAAAACAGCTCACTGGACCCGCGCTTCTGAAGTGTGGAACTGACGTTTCGTTCAGCGGGTAACTTTGCTTTGCAGCCTGCATGTCCTGATAGAGTACATGATCGGTGTCATAGTAAATAAGTACTCATACTCAAAGTTTTAGGCATTTCTTCACTGATCTATGCTCAGATTAGCTGATATAAGGAATGCAGGTGCAGTTGCAGTGCCGGGGGCAAGGAAAGATGATGGAGACCGGCTTTAGAGGGTGACCGGCCACGGATATGCGCAAGCGCGACGCAAAAGCATGGCGCTTACATCCGTCCATTTCTTCTACCGCGAGTAGTGAAGCAGACGCAGCTGATAAACGCGCCGCCCGAGCAGATGCTCAGGTAGTATCCAGCTGTATGCGCGTCCGATGCATAAGTGGCTATGTAGGCGCGCCGCAAAAGGTGGCCGGGGTGATGACGCTTGTGACGCCACTCATGCATGATAACAGAGAACTAAAGGAGTGACGCATGATGACGCAAGCAGGCGAAGAAACTACAGGACCGAGAGGCGGCTGTATAACCGCGACACAAAAGCACAGCACATTACATCCTGCCAGTTCTTCTAATGGTATGAGTGAGGAAGACACGACTGCTAAACCTACTGCTAAACGTGCAGCCAGAAGAACTGCGCTGAAAATCGCATTACCTATAAGAGGCAAAAGTCCGCGGATTTTTTTATTTCCTCTCTGAGAACTCTTTCTTTGCGCTTGCACTTCCCCTCTAAAATATGTGGCCTACGATTATCCGGGTGTACTTGCTGTTTCTTTCCTGCTACTAATGGTGCTACTGGAATCTAATGACAGGGGGCCGCGTTTAATGAGAATAATGAAGCAACCGTTTTAATTATTTCCGAAATCAGGTGAGGCAACGTTGCATCTGAAGTCCCACTTTAAATCTTTGCCTCATTACAGATGATTGAAGCAGACGTAGCAGTCTTTTTTTCACCATTTAGTTCGCCGCCACGGTGGCTCAGTGGTTATGGGGTTCGGCTACTGACCCGAACGACGCGGGTTCGATGCCGACCGCGGCTGTCGCATTTCGATGGAGGCGAAGTGCTAGAGGCCCGCGTACTGTGCGATGTCAGCGCACGTTAAAAAACTCCAGGCGGTCGAAATTTCCGGAGTCCTCAACTGAAGCGTTACCAATAGCTTGAGTCGCTTTGGGACTTTAAACCCCATAATACCAAAACCAAGCACCATTTAGTTAAGCTAATTAATCCAGCTTAACACCGAAGAAAAAAAGGTAAGGAGAACGTGAAGCCTTAACATTTCGTTGAAACGGCTTGCCTTGTTGTCTATTTTCTCGAAACAAAGACAAAAGCAAACAATAAATAATGCACGGGTAGTTGCAGCAAGAACGTACATTGCTCAAGACGAGTTCAATGAGCGTTCCTGGGCTACCTAGCGGAGCTAACATTAACGATTGAACATGGAGAGTGCATTTGCTCATTTCATGCGCATGTTGTCGAACAGGCTTCAAACGTAAACACGACTCTACTCTATTCATAGAGTGTTTACCTGATCGTCGACAGTGTAGTCAGTGTGTGAACGTGTGCTTCGCAGGATCCTGTACGCAGAACGATTAATCACGCTAGTTGTTCGTTAAACCGTTGGTAAGTAAAAACACCGCAATATTTAGTTTTCTTTGTTGGGGATAACATTTTTTTAATTCCGACCCGATAGTACATACCACGCCATTGAATTACACGCAAACACGCACAAAAGCAAAAACGAAACATTCACGAACGGTTAACTGCGCATTCCTCAGCAGGCAGGAGAGTGCAGCGCATCGTCACTCTAAGTGCTCTTCAGGTGAGATGAACGAGTTTTTCGTCCGTCATTTTGATTGTTCGATTTTGTTCTTCCTTCCCGTGTGCTTTCCTGACGGGGAGCAGAACACGAGGTCGTCACATTATTCTTTGACCTCGAATAATCAGGAACACGGGCGCCGTTTCCTTGACTCGGGATGAGATTCCGAACGAATCTCGTCTTCGCAGTGTGATACAAGCGAGAGTGAAACAGAATCTGTCTTTCTTGAATAATCATCATCATCATCATCAGCCTTACTACACCCACTGCAGGGCAAAGGCCTCTCCCATGTCTCTCCAATTAACCCTATCCTTTGCCAGCTGCATCCACCCTTTGCCTGCAAACTTCTTAATCTCATCCGCCCACCTAACGTTCTGCCGCCCCCTGCTACGCTTACTTTCTCTTGGAACCCACTCCGTTACCCTTAAAGACCAGCGGTTATCCTGCCTTCGCATTACATGCCCTGCCCAAGCCCATTTCTTTCTCTTGATTTCGACTAGGATGTCATTAACCCGTGTTTGTTCCCTCACCCACTCTGCCCGCTTCCGATCTCTTAACGTTACACCTATCATTTTTCTTTCCATGGCTCGCTGCGTTGTCCTTAACTTAAGCTGAACTCTTTTCGTTAGCCTCCACGTTTCTGCCCCGTAGGTGAGTACCGGTAAGATCATGCTGTTGTACACTTTCCTCTTGAGGGAAATTGGTAAACTGCCACTCATGATCTGCGAGAATTTGCCATATGCGCTCCACCCCATTCTTATCCTTCTAGTTATCTCCCTCTCATGATCAGGATCAGCTGTCACTACCTGCCCTAAGTAGACGTATTCCGGCACAATTTCTAGGCTCTCGCTGCCAATTGTGAACTGTTGTTCCCTTGCTAGGCTGTTGAACATTATCTTGGTTTTCTGCATGTTAATTTTTAGACCCATCGATCTGCTCTGCCTGTCTAACTCGTTGATCATGATTTGCAGTTCACCTCCTGAGTGACTCAGCAAGGCAATGTCATCAGCAAATCGCAGATTATTTAGGTATTCTCCATTTATTCTTATTCCCAACTGTTCCCAATTCAGGCCTCGAAATACCTCCTGCAAACATGCGGTGAACAGCATTGGCGAGATCGTGTCTCCTTGCCTGACGCCCTTTCCTATTGGAATTTTATTGCTGACTTTATGGAGGACTATAGTAGCTGTGCAGTTGCTATATATATCTTCCAGTATTTTGACATAAGGCTCTTCTACCCCCTGATTACGCAATGCCTGTATGACTGCTGAGGTTTCCACTGAGTCAAATGCTTTCTCGTAATCAATGAAAGCTATATATAGAGGTTGGTTATATTCTGCGCATTTCTCTATCACCTGATTGATAGCGTGAATATGATCTATTGTGGAATATCCTTTACGAAAGCCTGCCTGATCATTTGGTTGATTAAAGTCTAACGTTGCCCTGACTCTATTAGCGATTACCTTAGTAAGTACTTTGTAGGCAACGGATAGTAAGCTGATCGGCCTGTAATTTTTCAAGTCCTTGGCGTCTCCCTTCTTATGAATTAAGATAATGTTTGCATTCTTCCAAGCTTCTGGTACAGTCGAGGTCATAAGGCATTGCGTATACAGGGTGGCTAGTTTTTCTAGCACGATGTCCCCTCCATCCTTCAACAGATCTGCTGTTACCTGATCCTCCCCAGCTGCTTTTCCCCTTTTCATTGCTTTTAAGGCTTTCTTTACTTCATCTTTCGTTACTGGCGGGATGACGCATTGCTGTGCACTGCTGTCTTTCTCTTTAGCGCTCTGATTACATTGGCTACTGTACAGGTCTGTATAGAACTCTTCGGCTACGTTTACTATCTTATCCATATTGCTAATGACATTGCCCTGCTTGTCTCTTAATGCATACATCTGGTTTTTACCTATGCCTAGTTTCCTCTTCACTGTTTTAAGGCTACCTCCGTTCTTTATAGCATGCTCGATTCTCTCCATATTAAACTTCCTTATGTCGGCTACCTTGCGCTTATTTATTAACTTTGATAGCTCCGTTAGTTCTATTCTATCGGTAATGTTAGATGCCTTCATGTTTTGGCGCTTCTTAATCAGATCTTTCGTCACCTGAGATAGCTTCCCGGTATCTTTTCGAACTGTCCTGCCGCCTACTTCTACTGCGCACTCCGTAATTATTGATGTCAGATTATCGTGCATTGAATTAACATCAAGATCATCTTCCTCAGTTAAAGCCGAATATCTGTTTTGCAGCGCTATCCTAAACTCCTGTGCTTTCCCTCTTACGGCTAACTCGTTAATGGTCTTCTTCTTCGCTAGCTTCTTCCGTTCCCTCTTCAAGTCTAAGCTAATTCTAGACCTTACCATTCTATGGTCGCTGCAACGCACCCTTCCGAGGACGGCCACATCCTGAATGATGCCAGGTTTAGCGCATAGTATGAAGTCGATTTCATTTTTAATCTCACCATTGGGGCTCTTCCAGGTCCATTTCCTGTTTTCTCGTTTGCGGAAGAAGGTATTCATGATCCGTAAATTATTTCTATCCGCGAATTCGACTAATAACTCTCCCCTGCTATTTCTAGAGCCTATCCCATAGTCACCTACCGCGTGGTCGTCAGCCTGCTTCTTGCCCACCTTCGCATTGAAGTCGCCCATCAGTACAGTGTACTGCGATTTTACTCTATTCATTGCTGATTCTACGTCCTCATAGAAGCTTTCAACGGTCTGGTCATCATGGCTGGATGTGGGTGCGTAGGCCTGCACCACTTTCAGCTTTGACCTCCTATTCAGCCTAATTACTATAGCTGCTACCCTCTCGTTAATACTGTAGAACTCCTCTACGTTGCCAGCTATATCCTTATTAATGAGGAAACCCACACCTAGTTCTCGTCTATCTTCTAACCCGCGATAGCACAGTATGTGTCCGTCCTTTAGTACTGTATACGCCTCACCTGTCCTCCTAACTTCGCTAAGCCCTATCACATCCCATTTAATTCCCGCTAGTTCCTCAAACAGCACTGCTAGGCTAGCCTCACTAGCTAAAGTTCTAGCGTTAAACGTTGCCAGGTTCAGATTCCAATGGCGGCCTGTCTTGAATAATAAAGAAGAGATAAATAAACGCAGAACGATGGGCGAAAGCTGTATAGTGTGATGGACGAAGTACCGACCTAGATCACGGTTACAAATGGATGGCTTGTCATTATCGCGCATCGCAGTTACTCCGGCCCTGACATCTGGCGAGCTTTTTTTTTTTGACCAGGCTTGCTTGGAATTCGCATAGAAATGTCAGCTCGCGCCGATTCCCGGAAGCAGCCAAGAGGTGCTCGCTTCGAACGACGAGCTACGAGTTCACCGCTTTCGATTTCACGCGTCTTATTTGTCCGGACTTTCGAAGCGCGAAATCCATTCCCCGTTCGGCACCTCTTGGTCATTAGGGTGAGTAATGATCGTCTGTAATTTGCACCGCACCGTGTTGCTTCTGTTGTGTTTTTGTCCTCGTTGATATGCTCTTTAAACCTGGATACAGTTTGTTAGCGTCCTTGAGCGCCAAAAGGATAAGAAAGCAAAATAAAGAAAACTTCTAATCGACATTGTGTAAGACAGATTTATTCGCGGAACAGCCGTCATGCTTAAAAATTTGGAAACAATCTCGGGTAAGATAATGATCGTTGAAGCAGGTGTGCAGAAGGATCTCGGATCCGATTCTAAATGCAGTGCCTGGATCTGTGTAGAGAGAAAGATAACCAGATAATTACAGACAAAATCGTGGAAACTAGTGTTGGGGTGTCTGTATTAAGTCTATATTTCACGAAAAATAGAAATAAACGTCATAGTAACAACAAAACCATCATCGCACAATTTTATGAGAACTGAACTGCGCAAAAGGAGAGTCGAGGTTTCAATAAACGACACAATCTGTACGCGGTGTGAGATTTCCAGCTCAGTGCTCACAAGGCTGCTAAGGGCAGAAGCTGCTGAACGGTAATGCAGTGCGAGCTCGAAGAGCTGAAAGGGGGTGGAGGGCTGCAGTTATGTTACTGTTATGCCACGTGCGCATGCCTTGCAGCGCGCCAACGCCGAACGCCGTCGCGCGCATAATTCATCTTCCCCGTAACACCCAAGCGTTTTCCCCGCGCCGGTTTTGCAGTCGCATTACCCGGTAACGCCTGCGCCAAGTCTCCGCACGTCAATTTCCTATCATCCGCTGCTATTTGAGCTGTGTACAACTTCATCGCATACGGTGCAGCCGCTCCAAGAGAGAACAAACTGACGAAAAACACTGCCCTAAATTTGCGCGCTGCTCGCGCTGTCGCAGCGCGTCGATCAACTTTCCTGTCCGCATCTGCTGCGCCAGGGAGACAACAGAGACGTTGATCGCTTGCCAGGCACTTTTCCTACGTGACTGAGCCCGGGAACAAACTCATCATCCGCGGAAAGTATTAGTTATTGCATTTTGTGTCAGGTAATTGGCGATGGCGTTAAAATACTAGAAGCTGCCTCGAACGTAGCCCAACTTTGGTGTTCTGTTTGGTGCACAATCCACAGCTAGTATTTACGTGTTTTTTTTTTTCGCTTGCTTATCTGCAAGGCGTACGCATTTTATCAGCGTTTCGATTATTTTTTTTCCCTCTGAGCGCTGTAAAATGACCCGTCTTCGTGATGATGGACCATGCTATGATATTAAGTGGCCATTGGCAGCAGACAGAAAACGAGGGAAAGCTGTACAGCGTCCTTTGTTCTTCTATACTGTCGCAACGAAAAACGCATCCGTCCTCGACACGAAACAATGCTTAGCAGTAAGCGGCCAAAAAGGGCTCCCTCCTTAGTCCATCTAGTCCTTTCGCTTTTACGTAGGCGCCAACTGTTGAAATATGATAGGCCTGCTTTAATGTAGAGGAACGTTAGTCAACGATCACCACCTTACCCTTTCCTCGCATAGAATACAGCGGGGAATAATAAAATAAAAAAAGATAAATAAACGTTTCCCAGCCGATACGCCACTTCAGCGCACCGCTATTGAGCAGGCAGGATACAATAGCAAAAACATAAACGAAAGTTCCCTAGTCTATGCCACTAAGTGTAATGAGCTTAAGCCAATCGAAATAAAATGGAATAGTAATAATAATAATAATAATAATAATAATAATAATAATAATAATAATAATAATAATAATAATAATAATAATAATAATAATAATAATAATAATAATAATAATTGGTTTTTGGGGAAAGGAAATGGCGCAGTATCTGTCTCATATATCTTTGGACACCTGAACCGCGCCGTAAGGGAAGGGATAAAGGAGGGAGTGAAAGAAAGGAAGAATAGGTGCCGTAGAGGAGGGCTCCGGAATAATTTCGACCACCTGGGGATCTTTAACGTGCACTGACATCGCACAGCACACGGGCGCCTTAGAGTTATTCCTCCATAAAAACGCAGCCGCCGCGGTCGGGTTCGAACCCGGGAACTCCGGATCAGTAGTCGAGCGCCCTAACCACTGCGCCACCGCGGCGGGGCAAAAAAAAAAAAGAGGAATACTGCAGAGCTAAAATATTTCAGTAGAAGGAAAAGATAGTAGGAAAGGCTATTACAACAGACGAGGAGCCCCGCAGGGAATGGAACTGTCAGCGGCGTTAATGTTTTGTTTAACTTCTTGAAATGACTTCTTTTGCTGCCCTTCTTCTACTCTATTGCTTCCTTGTTGTTTTTATTAATACTTGAGGTCGTCTGTGAAAGTGTTTGCTGGCGTTTTTGGTTGCGCAGTCTTTTTTTATTTTATGCTAATGAGAGCTGGAGAGAATTGCAACGCACCTCTCTCCCCTGTCTCTTCCACCTTGAACATCAAAAGTACGTATATAGTGCGCTGTTGCGTTACTCCAAGCTAGGTAAGCACTGGGTGCTTCCTGGCCTTACGGGGCTGGGGTATAGGGGCTCTCGCACATGTAGCGAGTGCTCCTTGCCACCGGGGGTATCTGTTGCTAAACCGTCATCGTCACTTGTGATGACGCGGTTGTTGCGACGCGCTTCTTTCAACCTTTCCTCTTCCATCTTCAACCCTCCTACAGTCTGCACGAGGCAGAGATTGTGGCTCAGCTTGAACCAGTGGGCAATCCCGTGCAATTTCCTTTCCATTCTTTCTGCAGTCGCAACAACAATAGCCCCAACCTACACTACTAATTTACCGCCAGGGCCCCGCCTTTAAAAGTTATTGGCTCACAGCGGCTGCTGTCCTGTTTGAAATAAGGCTCACATAGCTTACCAGCCCACGCCGGAATGTTTAGCCCTAAATGGGCGAAAATGGCCTCGAAAGAAACACGGCACATCTCCAAGTTCATTTGACTTCGTATCGTCGATGCATTATTACGTCTCTCAGGAACAACATAGTGACGCAAACTTCTTCTTTGATAGGTACCCAAGGTGAGAGCGAAGACGCTACACGCGAAGAAGCATTGGCGCTGACCCACAACAGCACAAGCGCCAAATGCTGAGCGTTCACTCCGAGACCGAGTGAGGCCGAACGGCTACTGCGGTAACCCTGTAAACGAGCTACTTGGAGCGTCTGCAAGGGGCCTACTTCCGCCTTTGCGCAGTCATTACGCGGAGTTTCGTAAGGGCGTTCGTCGTACTTGGCCGGCAGAGCCGTTGCTTTTCATGCGGGAAATAGAACTCAATAACACAGCTCATCAGCTCAGCTCCTTTGCTGAACAGGCCGCTTTCGCACTGCTTTCGGATTGCGAGCGTAACGCCACTTTTCCTGTCGTCGTAATGTACTTTCACCAAGTTGCTCCTCATAAGGGATATTTCCCTTTCCTATACGTGGATAAGAGACATCTTATCAAGAAAGTGCAGAGCGTTAAAAGGGGTCTCCCGGGGAAATGGCCGTACGCTTACACATGTGAACGTGCGTATTTCACACAACACTGCAGGGACCAAAGCAAGATCAAATGGCCCTTCTTGTCTATTGTCTATTGTTGCCAGGAAGAAAGAAAAATAAAGTGCACAGGCCTGCTCACTGGCTCAAGCCGAGCCACAATCGCTACCACGTGCAGATAGTAGGAGAGTTGAAAGATGGGATAGAAAGACAGGATAGAAAAGACGCGCTAAAGACAAGGCCGATCCCGGAGGAAGTGCAATACCGGGCCAACCGGTGGCGCGAAAGAAGCATCCTTCAAACTCCCCGCCACATTTCCAAAAATAAAGTCCATTGGGCCCGTAACAGATACTCTACAGGGTCCGGACGGGGTTCTTTGGGCCCTTCTTTTTTAGTACGAAAGGCCTACCTCGCGAGGTGAAGCCGGGTCGCCGGTTTGTGTGAAGCTTAACCTTGAGGGTGACCTTGTAATAAGGGAGTGATTACTCATTCCCATCCACCCAAGCGCAGCCATGCGACCACAAAACAAAACTATACTGCTTCCTCATAAACTACTCCACCTTGGGGGTTTCCCCTAAGCATTTGACAAGCACTGTTCCCACTTCGAGTTATCGATCAATTCGTTCTCGCCCTAACATAAGCTTGCCGTCCCAGTTAGCTCAGTCGGTAGAGCGATTGCTCAGGTGAAGCGGTGGTCCCGGGTTCGAACCCCGGACCAGGACGAATTTTTCTTTAACTACGAAGTTTATGAGAATGCTGAAGAGCTTTCCTTTGTGGCCGTATGGCTGCGCTTGGATGTATGTAAATGTGTAATTACTCCCTTATTACAAATCTACCTTGGGGGCTTCCCCGAAACATTTGACCACGAGGGTGACCTTGAGTAAACCATAAATCAATAAAATATTGCCGCGACTGGGATTCGAACCGGCGGCGGCGCGAACAGGTCAGCTTCGATGGCCACTGCTCGGGAGCACTTGGCTATCGCGGCAGCAGATAACGACTCGAGTTCAACAAGCGCTCGCGCTGTGCATTGCACGCTGCCTTCTTCATCAACTAATACTACGATCAAACTAATATTCGCGCTTTGAGCTATGTGGCGGTAGTGCCAGAGACGTGCGCTGCATGCGTTTGCGTGGACAACGTTGTGGTAGAAACAAGACACTACAGCAATACGCGTTGGCGTTGACAACGTTGCCGCAGAAACGCGGCACTTGAGCATGAACCGCCGACGTGCATTGGGTAAATTGCCACTGACGATGAAAAAGTTGAATACGCGCATGGCTGCCTCGCTGGCCCAGGGGACCCCTAAATAGTGCTTTCAAATAACTGGCGGGATGTCCACCTGGAAAAATCTGTGCTTTCGCGCAATATTTTGTGCTTAACAACAATGCTGAACCGCCGGCCCAATTTTTTTTCCTTATTGAAGAATTTGCCTCGTTAACAAATCCCGGTGCTTTTCTTACTATTTTTTTCTATGCATTGACATCATCAATTGGGTTGGTTCAATTCCCTCCTAAATTAAAAAAAATAATAAAAATATTCTGGGCGTGAGTCCGGCAACGCGATTCCCGCCAAAATGTGACGCTTCGCTGGCATTTACCGCGCTTTATTTAGTTGCGCTTTTCTCAACGCTATCATGAGCATAACTTCTGCTGAGACGTGTTTATGAATGGGAATTTCAGCTATCAATAATTATAGAAATATTACGAATAACGCCCTACCCGCGTTCCTGCCAGACATTTAATACACAAAATCAGACCATGCTCCTGCAGTTCTCGGTACGGTCAAACTTTTCCTCTTCACTAAGGCCCAATCGCGATCGTTACTTAGCGCAACGATGTTGAAGTTAATTACTCCGGCGGCTTTCTGCTTTACTTTATATCAACGACCAAGCAACTCGCGGCGAGAGCTCTCACGCGAAGCCATAGCACACATTAAGCCTAACACGGGGCGAGTTGACCTGACACCCAAGAATTTGCGTAAGCCGGGCCTTCTGTTATCGTTCACCCCGCAAAGTGCGCCCTCCCTCTCCCTCACTTCCAAGAGTGAGGAGAAGTTCAGTGCGATTGATGAGCTTTTAAGCGCCAGAGTAAGGGGCTCTTCTAAAGCTTCGCAATCGCTAATAGCCACCAAAGCGCTTGCGAAAGAGATCAATGAGCTCTAGCGGCGCTAATTATTTCAGCGAAATATGCGTTACGCCAAAACCAGAAAAGAAGCCGTCTTCGCAGCAGACGCCACCGCCAATTACCGGTGACGTCATTTTTCGGTCGTGAACCTTTATCTATGGAACGGGGACCGGGTGGCCCGTCGCGGCGTTCAAAAGCGGCCTTCAGTTTACCCAGTCCCGAGTCTGGTTACTGTTATCGACGGGCAGTAACCTGAGGTGTAGGGTCTGACGATCTTATCGAATAACAGCGTTCTCCGCTACATTCGCTGCACTATATTTTTTTTACCGGAACTTTTGTTTGAAAGGGAAGTTATCGTTACTGTCGAGTTTTTAGCATTTGTATCAATATAACGGCGAAACAAATAGTTTGTAGTGGGTTAATGATACATTTGTTTTCGATTGAGACTGGTAATAACCTCGCGACACGATCATAGTAACTAAACTCAAGATACGTCGCTGGAGATAGCCATTCTATTAAAAAATATATGAATTTAATGAAACCTCGTAACGCAACAAGTACCTGCATCTTAAGAAGACAAGATAAGAATAAATTGGATGCAGATAAAAACAATTCTCGAACACATTAATTCCATTCTGAATGAAGCTTCGGTAGAGGAAATGGACAATGCATGAAGGTGGAATGAAAAGAGACAGTGGAGATTTCTACGATCGTAAAAAAGAGAAAATATGAATTTTATGACGCATAATGCACGAACTTGTCAATACACCAAGGTGCTGCTGAAAAGCAACCCTACCGACATATCTGAAAAGCTCAGGAGGTGTCGGTAAGTTTAATTTTTTTCAGAATTTATTTCCAAGTGAGAGAGAGAGAGAGGGAAATTTCGACGCAGCACAGCGCGTCCTAGGGTGAACTGCGCCAGAGACTCAGCGAAGTCAGCTATAAGATCATGCAACAAGGAGCAACGTTCTGTGCTCTGCAGTGTGTACTCGAGCAAAGAGGGGAGGTCGAGCCAACAGAACTTGCCTTACACTTGAAATAAACCGCGATGCAGCGGCGTTCCCACTTCGCTAATATTGTTCCACATCCCCTCACGTCGCCCCTCGCATCGTGTAGTGTAACTTGCGATACATAGCACTTGAAACACTGCAGTAGCACTTTGTATGGCTTGAAGCCGTTAAAGAAAAGCTTAGCCAAGAATTCTGAGGGCACATAAGTCTGCTTTCCTGGAGGAATGCGAAAGCATGTGTTTTGAGGAAAGGAAACGTTTCTGAGGAAAATAAAGGGCGCGCTAGTTCTTAGATATCGACATCTCGGTGGACACCTCAACTACGCCTTAAACTTTTTGTGACCCATGACTCGGCATTTTTTGTGACCCAGTTTGGGACCCATGACTGAGCACTTTTTTGAGATCCATGACTCAGCACACTTTCGTGGCTCACTTTGTGACCAATGACTCAACACTTTTTGTGACCCGTTTTGTGTCCATGATTTAAGATCATGACTCATCACTTTGTTGACTACGACTCAATTCTTTCTCCGGAGAATGACTCCGGTAATGACTCATGACTCAATTACAATGACTCAGATGATCATGACAATTATTTGAGACTCTATTTATATACCAATTGTCATTCACATTTAATCATGACTAATATACACCAGCTGACGACGTCATATCGTGCGACACATTGCTTCAAGATTTTGCGTCCACTTTTTGCGGACACGTCAGCTGCCGAGATAACATAGTAATGCTTTCGGAATAATAAAAGCCACCGGCGGATTTGCCTAGGAAATCATGACGTATGCAAAGCCGTGACTTGGGGCTTTTTGGTTCGAATGAGGGAGCACAAGGCGCTCGTTCGGAAGTGATTCTTTTTAGCTTGCCACAAGGCAGCCAACTGCGCAGCGCGCGCGTTGCGGGTCTCAAGTACTGACAGTGATTGAACAATTGTCGGACGGTCCGTCGTTTCAGGTAAATGGGGACGAAAGTCCGAAAACAGGAAACATTAAAGCAATCGCTAGCAGAAAGATCACAAGAAAAAAATGCACTGCAGTGGGAAAAGGCCCTCTTACAGCAGTCTTTCCTCTCCTTCCAACTTGTCCGTTGTCGGTCTATATTCTTTATGGCTTGCTTTTGGTTTTGCGAAGGCATGGAAAACCGAATCGCTGTGGACGAATCTCAGGCGTGCACCAGGGATTTATCCTTGGTGAGCTCTCACGTCGTCAGCTTGTTGCAAGGATATAAGAATAAGGCACTAGCTTGGCAGAGCAAGGCAGAGCTTGGCTGAAGTTAGCAAGTGCACATGGCTCTATTAGCTGACTTGACAGAGCAAGTGTTTCATTGGCCACAAAGGTTGTAGCGTTCCACATCTACAGAGTTGACAGTGGACCGCCACTTTAAACGTGCAATTGTTTGTGTCTTGCTTGAATAATATACGTTAAAATGTCTTCCAATACCAACACTATCTTTTTCAACATAACCTTCATTCAAAATGACAAACATTTCTGCAAATAGTGCCGCCGCGGTGGCTCAGTGGTTATGGTGCTCGGCTGCTGACCCGAAAGACGAGGGTTCGATCTCGGCCCCGACGGTCGAATTTCGATTAAGGCGAAATTCTAGAGACACGTGTACTGTGCGATGTCAGTGCACCTTAAAGAACGCTAGGTGGTCGGAATTTGCGGAGCTCTTCGGTACGGCGTCCCTCATAGCATGAGTCTCTTTGGGACGTTAAACCCCCATTTAAAAAAAATCGTGCGATATTAGGCAGACGAAATCAGAGCACTTCGAGTTTGCGGATATTATGCGACAGGGAAATCTGAGGACAAACACATAAGTGCGACTCTCTAGCGCTTCCTAACGCTCTTTTAAACTATCCAGTTGTCTTCGCATACCTGTAATGAAGAATTTGGCTTTGAATACAATATGGCCATGCGCAACCCCCCCTCCCCCCCACACACACACAAGCATGCACGCAAAACACAGACAACTTCATACAGTAAAACAGACATGCCCATAAAGCAGAAGATTGGACGGCCGTCGGCGACCGTACCTCAGCTGGTAGAGCACCGGCGGAATGTGGTTGTTTCTTCTGCTTTCATTAATCTCCCATTGATGAAAACTACAAAAGAACATCCTCTATGCTTTTTGGTTTCGGCCTTTTGTCATGTATGCCATAAAGAGCGCCTATTTTTCCTTAACGTGTATGCTTGATAGTTTACCGACGGCCCCGAATCTGGCAGCCTCGATGTCATAGGTATCGTAAGAGGTTTCTCGCACAGCTTCCGCCCTCACCGTTCGACCACGTTCCCACGTAGCACTCGTAGTAATGCAGGACGTACTACGTCCGCCGCTATGGACGAGGGTGGCGCTGGTGAACACTTTCAATGTTCGGTTACACTACGCATAAATACCCCCGAAAAGCAGATTAAACAACCGTCGCCGTAGCTCATCTAGTAGAGCACCGGACGCGAAATTCGGAGGTCGTGGATTCAGATCCCACTGGTGGCCGGTGGTTGTTTGTTCTGCTGCTTTTATGAGTCTAATATTTATGAAAACTACAAATTAAAAAAAAGACATTCCCTATACTCCTTCGTTTCAGTGACTGTTGGCTTCCGTCATGTATGTCATAAAGAGCACCTCTTTTCTCTTCACTTGTATGCTCAATGCTTCTTAAAGGTAAATCTAAAATTTTTTCTGCATATGCGATTAAATCTGCGCTCATGCCGCACTGCAGCAAAACGACAGTCTTCGGTCGTTCTTAAGCGAGCACCCTCCGCATCAGAAACCACGCATCGCAATGAGACGAGTAAGTGTCGAATGTTGCCCTTCATTTTTTCCTCAATTATCCGTTTCCAAGCTCAGATGATAAATGCGAAGCGAATGCGTCTGACGTTTTTTTTATACGGCTTTAGGAACCACTTATTAAGACCCCTGCATTAATCAGGCGATAAGGCTCACGGCGCGAGTGGTGTTGCTTGCGTAATTAGACATCGAAGTCTGTAACGTTTCGTTCGCCGATAAAAATTGAGGAAAATAACGCTAAAAACATTGAAAGAAGAATTTAAGCTGGAGAAACGGGAAATGAGAGGCGAATCTTTGATCTAAAATTAAGGGGCGCCTCTTCGCAAGTACGCGTTCAGGAACGCACGCACGCACGCACATTCGCGCATACACATGCAGATATAGGCATGCATTCAAATGAGGGCAGGCTCAGGCTGGCACCGCACTTTTTTTCGCTCGTTATGGAAAATGAAAAGCGCCTTTTGGATTGCGGGAGTGCAATTTATTGCATCTACTTTTCTGTCTTGCGCCCAATCCTCTCGGTCTCTTTCTGCAATAATTTTTACGATATTATTTTTCTCTCCGCAATTTTAATGTGCCACACCCTACTGTCCCTGTCGGTACCCTTGTTTCTCTCTCCGTCGAATTTTGTCTATACTGCAAAAATAAAAATGAACTGCTCCGTTAGCTCGCCGCCGCCTACTCAGCAATGCGAACGGCCGTGCTTTCTGATATTTACGCAATGCGCACAGCACGAAGTGCCGTGTCAAAACGTCCTATTGGGTTCGTGGGATAAATCGCTTTTACAGAACAACACGTGGGCGCTCTGCTGCGTCGTCGACAACGAAGGTCATTCGCACCGCTTGCGCGCGCCCTAGGCGTCTGGACAGCTTTCCGCACAGTGGGGGGTTGAGACTGGCTGTTATGCTTGGCCTTTCTTTGAGCCACCCGCGTTTGTTCAGAGCGAGAGTAGAACCCTGAGCACGGTCCCGCAAATGTCCAAGACCTATGCGCATTGGTTGAAACGAACACACACACACGTACACACAAAAACTGCAACTTACGATTGTCCTGCGTTACGCTGGTGCCTGAGTCCTTTTCACGCAATGTCGTGAGCTCGCTGTCGATCTTTACGGATTACAAAAAAATTCTAATTACGATTACGGTACTCTCTAATACGAAAATTGAGCGCAGCTCCGTAGTTGTCGCAGGCCCTGTAGTCTCATTGTTTTGCCTTGCTGGGTCCTCGGCTCGTCTGGCGACGATAGTAGTATTAGTTGATGAAAACTACGATGTGCGATTCAAAGCGCAACAGAATGTGTATATTAGTCCGATAGCAGTGTTAGTTGAAGAAGATGACGATTTGCAGTCTACAGCGCCAGAGTGTGTTGCAGTTTAACACAAGGCGTTATCGGCTGCGGCCAGAGTATCGTGCTCTCAGTCTCTGTAGGCTTGTTGTATTGCTTTGCTGGCTCGTCGGCACGTCTGGCGACGACATAAGTTCGATAGTAGTAGGTAGGTAGGCTTCAAAACAATGCTGGCACGTACCCACCGCGAGGGAGTGGCCAGGACACAGGCGATTAATTGCTGGATAGAGGAACGTTTTGACGGGAAAAGGAGTAGTAATAGCATGTATGCTGATAGATTGGAAGACGAAAGGACAGGGGTCCCGTTAACTTGAAGATCGAAGACGGGACAATGGCTTAATGTGCATAATAGTATACAATGCCTGTAGTGTTTCAATGTCGTACTGACTGAGAGCGGGAAGAAGAAATTAGAATGGGAGTTGCTGCGTTTCTTAAAGGAAATTTTGCGCAGCAGAGCGCACACTCCTGTCGCTTTGTCCAAGCATGGAAACGCCAATGGAAAGAACCGCAGAGGACACAAGCAAACCAAGTTGATGAAATGGAATTTGCAAAAGACGCTTTCTCAAATGATAAAAGCGGCGGCAGAACAGCAGGAAATGATCTATTGTCTCAGGTTTGGCACAAAAAGGGAACAATAGGGAAGCCGCCAGACCAGATCTGTGAAAGTAGAAATTTAGAAGGGGAACCCGGCAACGCAAACGCGTGAGAGAGACCTCCAGACTGCGCAAGCGCCAGTGTTTGCTACATCAAGGAAGCAGAAGATCCTGATATTTGGGAGATCATGTAAGAGCCGAGGCAGCAAATTCCTGAAATATTGTGTAGCTGCGAAACTTCACCACAGCTTTATTGCACAGGTTGGCAGGACAGCAATAAATGAGGCACAGAGAGAGGCCCTTGCTAAGGAATCTGCAACCTCATTTAAGTGAAAGCCCATGCGACCTGGTACCGAAAGCAACCCTACCGAATTTAGATGGAGCGGGATCAGGAACTTAAAGAGGCGTAATGCCCGAGACTCAGTGGGTGAGGATAATGAAGAGAAAATGGACAGAGAGTCCGTCATAACCACAAGCTGGGAAACGGTAGTTTCTGATTTTCGTAAGTCTAAGAATACTGCTAATAATTCAGCCAGATAAATTGGCGTGAAGTCAGGAAGACGGAGAGAGAAAAACCAACCCAGTTTAGGCGAAAAAATTCTCACACCTGCCTTTTCGCGATACTGCGAGGCATCGGTAGCAATAAGAACATGAGAGGGAAAAGACCTTAGGTGGTCCTGCAACGAACCCTAAAGAAGAGGAAAGGGCTGCAGCTTTGCATTCGATGGAAAAATGTCATCGAATTCAATCTGTACAGAAGATGTGTTGTTATACATTTGGCGGACATCTGTGAAATGAATATTTATGGGATCAAGGAGGGACTGCACGTAACATATCTGCGGGGTATGAAAACGAGACCAGGCGGCACTAAAAAAGGTGGAAGGTTGACTAAGAAATATTATACCGGAGGCGTGAAGAGGTGAGTCGCACAATTTTAAAAATGTTTGAAGTGTTAAAAGGCGAAACCTAGCTGATAACGATGGTATTCGCGCCTCAAGGTGCAGAACAGCATTGGCGACTTATTTTGGAAGCCCCAGACAGAGGCGCAACGCCTCACGCTCCAAGAGCAGCGATCAGCAGCGACGCAAACTAGTGCTCTCGTGCGGTACCTAGCGAGGCTAATCTCGTGGAGCCGCTGGTTCAAATACCAGTCATAGTAATGTTTACTTATTTATTTAAGCTTTGGCTCGTTTACACCGACGGCGGCGGGGCTTTGAGGTAGGCTAGAGAGGATGGTTTCTGATTATTTCGACTACTTGTATGCTTTTTTTTTGTTCACATGAACATGCAGCTAGAGGCTGGTGCTTGACAGCAGCGGCAGCTATTCCTTTTCTCATATGGAAAGAAATCGCTCCAAAACTGACGACACAATGCGCAACAAAATGCAGCTTTTCATACACAATACACAACAAAACAACACAAATTCATGCACACGAAAAAAAATCAAACCGTAAATTTTAAATGAAGTCTAAGCAACGACTAATCATAGACACTTGTTTATGAAAAATAATCAATATACATAATTAGTAAGCAATAAACAATACGCAAAGACACGTGAATGCAGAAATAAGGTCATAATCCCAAACGGATTAAGCGAATACTCAAAATTGGTTGGCAGACAACCATTGTACCCACGAACTAGGAATGCAAGCACACCAAAGCTAGCATTGCAGCGCTCGAGTCGAGTCAGTCAGGTAGTAAACCCCAGATGTAATGATTCCCAAGGGTTTCACCCCGTAACGCAAGCGCCGCAGAACAATGGATTGAGGGAAGGGGATAGGGCAGGGCTCGACTGTGTTCGGCTGGGGTGTTCACTCACCCGCGATCGCACGAACCCCAAGTGTCCACGTGGCGCGTGTCTCTCGCCCCTTGCGGTCTTTAGGACGGCCTGGGACGCCCAGTCGTGGGGCGCTGCTCTTCGAAGCGCCTCTTGGGCGCTGCACGTGGGCGGGGGGCGCCCGTAGGCGTGTCGCTGGTTCAGAACCGGATGCGCGCGATCGTGACGCTGCCTGCTGGCATTCTCTAGAATGCCTACAACACACCTTCCAGTGATTCTAGCATTCGGCGAATGTCCGGACTCCGTAGAATATCTGTTACGGGTCCAATTGGTATTATTTTTGGAAATGTGGCGGAAAGTTTGAAGGATGCTTCACTCCCGCCACCGGTTGGCCCGCTATTGCACTACCTCCGGGATCGGCCTTGTCTTTAGCGCGTCTTTACTATCCTGTCTTTCAACTCTCCTACTATCTGCACGTGGTAGCGATTGTGGCTCGGCTTGAGCCAGTGGGCAGGCCTGTGCACTTTCCTTTTCTTTCTTCCTGGCAACAACAGACAGACAGATAGCATTCGGAAATGTGTGACTGCTTCTGCTGGGGATGGAAGTGGCTGGGGGCGGGGTGGCAGTATTGTACTGGGTGAGGCCACATCGTGATGGAGCGGTCTGACGAAACGAGGAGGAAAACTGGAGGATCGAAAACGTGTACACCAGCTATCAATGGTGTTCGTGATTTACTTAACAAGCGTAAGCGCGGTCTGCTCATTTATCACTGCGACGGTCACTACTGCGCACGCGTGTGAGCGCATATTTTCTAGTCGTACTTGGCGCCACCAGATCACGCCGGAAGTATGGATGGTAGCAAAGAGCGGTCCTTTTGTTACGAGGTGGTGACGGGTGCTAGGTTGTGTATTTTCTCGACGCTAAGCTGTTAAGGCGCATTGAAACCAAGCTCACTGAAACGCCTCTTAAGGATTCCTGAAACTGAACGACCTCCGCTGTAGGCGAAACAGCACACGGCCCTTCCTCTTCTTCTTCTTCTTCTTCTTCTTCTTCTTCTTCTTCTTCTTCTTCTTCTTCTGTTTCTTTTCCTTTTTCTTTTTCTTTTCCTTTTTCTTCTTCTTTTCCTTTCTCTTTTTCTTTTCTTCTCCTTTTTCTTTCTCTTTTTCTTTCTCTTTTCCTTTTCTTTTTCTTTCTCTTTTCTTTCCTTTTTCTTTCTCTTTTCCTTTTCTTTTTCTTTTTGTTTTCATTTTTCTTCTTCTTCTTCTTCTTCTTCTTCTTCTACTTCCTCCTCTGTTGTTGTTGTTGTTGCCAGGAAAAATGAAAAGGAAAGTGCACAGGCCTGCCCACTGGCTCAAGCTGAGTCACAATCGCTACCACGTGCAGAAAGTAGGAGAGTTTAAAGATAGGATAGAAAGATAAGATAGAAAAGACGTGCGCTATAATGTCCCAGGCCTATCCCGGAGGCAGTGCAATACCGGACAAACCGGTGGCGGAAGTGAAGCAACCTTCAAGCACTCCGCCACATTTCCAAAAATATGTTGGGTTCAAATGGGTCCCGTATCAGATATTATATACGGCCCTTCGCGCCAGTGCTGAAAGTCTGGCTCCATCCAAGGGGAGCCAGACTCTAGTGACTCTAGCACAGAAGGAAAAGGAAATAAACAGGTTAACAGAGAGAAGAGGGAGAGGCTGGCGGCCTGTTTTACACATCGTTTTACATGAAGGTGACGAATCATTTTTAAACGAAATGTAAGGCGCAGTACTTGTGTCACATCATGGTGGACACCCAACCACGTCGTAAGGTAAGGAAGGAAGGTGGGTGTGAGAGACGAAATAGAGAAATAAGTGCAGTAGAGGAGGGCTCGGGAATAATTTCGACCACCAGGGGATCTCGTGCACTGACATCGCAAAGCACACGGGCGCCAGCTCAGTAGGCGGGAGCCCTAACCACTGAGCCAGCGCGGCGGCTCAAAATTCGGTGGACCTTTTACGGTTTTTATTCCAGAACGCAAGATTAGATTTTTTTCGGCAAATATAATTTTCGACCAATGAAATACTGACCTCGTAATAAGGGAGCAAATTACTCATTGGCATCCACCCAAGCGCAGCAATACAGCTACAGAGGAAAGCTATACAGCTTCCACAGAAACTTCGCAGTTAAAGAAAAATTCATCCTGGTCTTGGGGTTCGAACCCGGGACCACCGCTTCACCGGAGCACTCGCTCTACCAACTCAGCTAACCGGGACGGCAAGCTTATGGTAGGGCGATTGGTTGTGAAACATTATTTCCAGCGGATATAGAGGAGCGACACGAAGTCGCCCCCCGCTTAAACGGCGGCCGCTATCCCTTGGGCAGCGGCGGCGTCTTCAGCCAGCTGGAGGAGCTTGATCTGTATCCCCAGGTCGGGGCTGAGCAATAGAGCCTCCCAATGAGCAGAGTCGGTAATGAAGTGACTCGCGGGTAGGGACTGCGGGCAGTTCCAGATCATATGATTTAGATCGGCTTTCGCATCACAATTTTTGCATTTGTTTGAGTAGAGTCCTTCCGAATAGAAGCTACACAATTGGGGATTTGGATAGGTGTTAGTTTGAAGTTTACGCCAGGCTTTGGCCTGTTGCTTGGAGAGCGTTTTATCTGCTGGGGGGAATCTGAGTCTTGCAAGCCTGTAGTGCTGCAGGATTTCTCTGTAAGAAAACAACCTGTCCTTGCCAGAGTATAGGGCGGGTGGGCTGCACGACCCAGCTCGGCGGGACAGTTCTCGAGCTAGGTTATGAGTCGCCTCATTACCAGCAAGGGAAGCATGAGCAGGCGTCCAGATTAGGCGAATGCGCCGCGTGGGCTGATACTTTAGCAGAATCCGTGCTGCTTGTGGGGAGATTCTTCCAAACGTGTAGTTACGTATAGCCAATTTTGAGTCGCTGACAATGGTTTCTGCCGAGGATCCCACAATGGCTAGAGCGATGGCTGTTTCTTCTCCAACATGTGTGTGCTGAGTGCGTATAGTGCCCCCAGTTATGAGTGTACCACGTTCCGTGGTGACCACAGCTACCATCTTGTCAGCCGAAGAATCTGCCGCATCTACATATACCACAGAGGTATCAATAATAAAGCGTTTGCCTAATGATTTGGCTCTCTCTGTACGACGTTCAGCGTGGAAATCTGGGTGCATGTTCCGAGGTAGTGGAGGAATGACCAGAAGCTAGCGTATATGTTTGGGAAGGTCAGTTGTGGGTCCGCCTTGTCGTTCGTATGTTATGCCTAGTGTGGACAGAATGTGTCTGCCAGTTGGTGTGGCCGATAGTCGTTCGTACTGCGAGACGGTTACCGCTTCAATAATCTCGCTTAGGGTGTTATGAAGACCGAGACCTAACACTTTCTCAGTCGCTGTGTGCATGGGTAGCCCAACTGCCTGTTTGACGCATTTTCTGATTATGGCCTCCACTTTTTCTTTCTCAGCTGACTTGAGATGTAGGTAAGGGCATACGTAAGCTATGCGGCTTATCACAAAGGCTTGTACTAAACGGAGAGTATTGCTTTCCTTCAAGCCCGAGTGGCGGTTACTAATGCGGCGAATGAGTCGCATAATTTGCTGCGAGGTTCCCTGAAGCTTCCGAATTACGTCACCATTGAAGCCGTGTTCTTGTAGAATTAGGCCCAAGATTTTAATTTTGGGCACTCGAGGAATGGGGACTCCGCGAATAATGAGTTCGATGGCCGGTGGGGTTTGCGCAAGGGATCTGATGTTGCGGAATATGAGAAATTCAGATTTGGCTGGATAGCCCCGCAGCCCCCTAGGGTCTACATAGTTCCCCACGATATCTATTGCATGCTGTAGTCTCTCCTCGATTTCGGCATCATTGCCCTCGGCGGTCCACAATGTGATATCGTCAGCATAGAGGCTGTGGTGGAGTTGCGGAACCTGCGCTAATTGGTGTGGAAGTTTCAACATTGCAACGTTGAAGAGAAATGGTGATAGGACCGATCCCTGCGGGGTGCCCTTGTTGAGAAGGGGAAAGTCATGCGAGTGGAGACCTCCTATTTGAAAATGCGCCTTTCTACCTGAGAGAAAGTCGCGGATATAGTTGAAGGTGCGGGCTCCCACCCCGAGTTCATGAAGGTTCTCCAAGATCGCATCATGTCTGACATTGTCAAAGGCCTTTTCCAGGTCAAGTCCAAGAATTATTCTAGTGTCCCGCGTTTTTGCCTCAATAATCTGATGTTTGAGCTGAAGCATTACATCCTGCGTAGAAAGTTTTGGTCGAAATCCAATCATGGTTGGAGGGTACAGCTCGTTCTCCTCCATAAACCGGTTGAGGCGGGTATGAACTACGTGCTCCATGAGCTTACCTACACAAGACGTGAGCGAAATCGGCCTGAGGTTCTCAAGGCTGAGTGCCTTCCCTGGCTTTGGGATGAGAATGATCTCTGCCGTTTTCCATATTTGTGGGATGGAGCCCTCCTGCCAGCATTTCTGCATATACTCAGTTAGTAATTGTAGCGACACTTCATCCAGGTTGCGGAGGATCTTGTTCGATACTGCATCTGGGCCAGTGGCGGATTTGCAGTTTAGCCTGGCAATCTCTGCCCTAACCTCATCCACAGTAATGGGGGAGTCGAGCTGCGTGTTTTCCGGACCAGCATAATCTGGGAAGGCTTGGATAGGAGCATTGCCAATAAATCTATCTTTAAGTTCAAGGAAAAGGTCCTCTGGTGGGCCTGCATACTCATGCACAAGCTTCTGCAGGTTCTGCATCTGGGTGGTTCTGCTACCTGTAGGGTCAAGTAGATGACAGAGCAAGTGCCAAGTCCTAGAGACTCCCATATTGCGATCCATTTGGTTGCATATGTCATCCCAGTTTTGTTGAGTAAGTTTAGCTGCATGATCCTCGATCTCCTTGTTTAGCCTAGCTATTCTTCTGCGCAGATTGCGGTTCCACCGCTGTCGTTTGAGTCGGTTCTCGAGTCCTCTCTTTGCCTCCCATAGGTGAAGAAGCCGGCTGTCCGCAATCTCCAGGTGGTCAGCCTGGTCTAACGTATGGGTGACTGCTTTGGCATCTTGACAAAGATCCTCTGCCCAGATATCTATGTCTAGTATTTCGGGGGTATCAGCTTCTCGGGTGGCTCTTTTAGCGCGGAACGTGTCCCAATCGACAAGGGTGGGGGCTCGAGCGCTACGACGTTTGGGTCCAGTTGAGGTCACTATTTCCAATATGTAGTGATCGCTGCCGAAATTTTGTTGAGTGTTTATCCATGTTGGAGTGCCCGAATTTTTAGCAAAAGTCAGATCGGGAGACGTATCCCTGGAAACACTGTTACCGCAGCGGGTGGGGACTAGTGGATCTGTAAGAAGAGTCAACCCACACTGTTGTGCGGTGAGCCACAGTTTTCTACCTTTAATGTCCTCCTGTGCGTAACCCCAAGCCGAGTGTTGGGCATTAAAGTCTCCCGTGAAAATGACGGGGTGATTGCCTGCGAGCTTCAGGGTCGCCTGAAAAAGCGGGCCGAAGCTTGCTTTCCGTAACTTTGGGCTGCTATAGACATTCAGCACAAACAGACTGGTCGGGTTTCCTAGGCGGAATTATTTCGACTAGCACGTGTGTGACATTTGTGACTGGGGTATCGTGCTGTACTACCGTAATATTTCGTTTGACAAGAGTCGTGACTCCAAGCGTTCCACCCCCCGATGAAAAGGATTGATACCCAGCTAGCTTGCTATTAGTTTGTGTCTCTTGTAGTGCGAATAAGTCCGGTCCGTCCCTATTGTTGAGGAAGTGTTGGAGTACGGCTCGTTTGCGGCTAAATCCTCAGCAGTTCCACTGCCAGATGGTGTAATTGGGTTGTGGCGCCATGTTGTTGCTAGTCGGATACCGCTTCAGAAGAAGCGGGTTTGCGAATTTCGTGAGGAAGGAGCCTACTCTCTGCTTCCTGCTGCCAGCTGCCTAAGTTAATTAATTCCTGCCGGTGTCTGCATAATTCTTTTATGATGGAAGTCATTGTAATCTGCACTTGAATGAGGGTGCTGTTAGTCTGCGTTTGCGCTTCTTCAATTTTGTGAATGGTGTCGGCTAGTGTTTGGCCTTCGGACAGGGAATCGCCTGCTTTTCGCTTAGGCGGGGGTGCCCGCGTTGATTCAGCATGCATGTCCGCTCCGGCGGAAGTTGAGGGGGTAGGGTTATTGGCGCCATCGGTCGTAGACGGTGACCCAGCCTGCATTTGTTGCTGTTTTAGAGCGGCATTTTTTTTCTTTAGGTCCTCGACCTCACGAAGTAATTTCCCTACCAGCACTTTCAGGTTTGCTAGCTCAGAGGGGTTGGAGTTAGATTTCTGGGAGGCTTTATCTGCCCAGCCTACCTTTTGCGTGCCGACGGCGTCCTGGTTCAAACCGGGGTTCCGTGGCTGGTGTGAAGGAGTCCTGGATTTGGAGGCCGACCGGCCTCTCGGTTCCAGTCGTGGAAAGGAGCTGGATCGATTTGTTCGTCCCCTGCTTTTGGAGCGGCTGCGTCGCTCTTTAGACTGCGGCGACTCTTGGTTATGCTGGGTCAGATGTTGGCGTTCCTGTTCCCAGCGGCGTTTGCTGACAATGTATGGAGTGCGGTAGATTTCGCGGCATTTGTTGCTGCCCAGTTCATGGCCCTTACCGCACAAGGCACACTCAGGCTCGCAGCTATGTGTCTCAGGAGGATTGGCCACGCCGCATCCGCGGCAGCGAGCGTTTTTCGGGTCCGGGCAAACGTCTCTGCGATGTCCGAGTTGTCCGCACAAAGAACACACTTCGTATTTTTTTTTGTAGAGGCAGCAGCGAATCATGCCACCACCGAAGCTGATCCAACGGGGAACTCGCTCACCGTTGAAGAGAATGAGGACCGTCTGCGACTGCGCACCCATGCGCCGGACTCCACATATTGGAGGATTCCTTGGATGCTGAAGGTTCGCGAGGATGTCAGCGTCCGATAGATGTTTCGGAACGCCTTGGATCACTCCTTTACCACTGCCATCCGGCGTGGCGACATACGAGGTGATGGTGATCTTGTTCTCGCCGTAGATGAGCTCCTTGATGTTTAAGTAGCGTTCCACTCGTACCGCGGAATGGGTGGCCACCAGTATGGTGTGTTGCTTGAAGTTGAGTAGCATGCAGTCTTCAGATGAATCTGCCAAGGTGAGGCCCGCGGCGTCCTGGATAAGTTGAAAGATGCCGAGTTGGCCACAGCTCTCGAGTATACGGAGGCCGTCCGATGGCCGGAATATCACCTTGGTTAGGCCCTTGGGTAGGCGAGGTACGTTCGACGCCACCGATTGTCGAGCAAGTCGTCGGCCAAGCTTTTTCGCAGAGGAGTCGGCAGAGTGCCGCATGCTGCCCTGTCCCTGGGCGCGATCGGTTCCATTGTGTGCCGCGGGGTTATTCCTTTGGCGTTCGTGACCGGAGCGTTTCGATTCACCGACGGTGAACCAACCATATTGGTGCGAAACTTCTTCGGGGCTAATGTCAGTCCCCTCCACGGTGACTTCCATGTCCAATGTTGGAGGAAGATCCCACTCAGATAATGCGGCACAGCCCCGTCAGAGCGGGGTCGCTAGGCCTGGCGTGGGCCTAGCGGGCCGTGCGTACCGGCGAGAGCCGAAACGCAGAAAAGTCCGCAGAAACAGGCAAAAAGGGACTTGCCGATGCGTCCGACGGCGTTATCCGAGCTTCGAAGACGAAATCCAGGCAAGAGCGGTGTTGACCGTCGCTGAATTCAGCGGTGGGCATGGGTGAAGCGAGGAGCGTTCGCGCGAACGTCCGATCCACGCCACGTCCGAGCCGGCGAGAGAGAATTCATCAATAATTTGAAGTTGGAACTGTGTTGGTCAAATATTTAGGGGAATGCCAAAGGTGGAGTAGAATTGTAATAATGGAGTAATTGGCCTACTCATTGACATCTACCCAAGTGCAGTCGTACGGCTACAGAGCAAAGCTGTATAGCTTTCTCGGCTTTCATACGGCTACAAAGCAAAGCTATACAGCTTCCTCAAAAAGTTTTGTACAATCTTTGTACAACCATTTGCTCGACACCGCAAACAAGCACGCAGAAAATAAACGAACCAGTAAGAAAAAAAACAGCAAAATACACCTCTTGATTAAAACCCCATAAGCAAAACAAGAGAAGAGACAATGAGGGCCGGAAAAAAATTAGCTTATATGGTTTGCACCTTAACTAATGGATGAAAATTAAGTATCTCGAAAGAATATAAAACACAATACAATCTGCCAGACATAAAGATGGACGAAGCCAAGACCACCTGCGTTTATAGGTAGGGAAACATCTAAACATTCACGTGACGAACTCCCCCAAAAAGTTGCGAACTCTCCCCGAAAGCGCTGTATATAAAGTCTAGACAGTGGATGATTTGCATAAGATAATAAATTTCAGTTGCGAAAATTAGGTTACAGACCATCGCTCCGCCGAAAATCTAAGTCTATGCGGGACAAGTCTGAGCGTAGCGCCGTATGATTAGTACGAAGCCTTTATAGTAATATGCACAATATTTATGGGTCCTTAATGGGACGCCGAGGTACATTATCGGCACACGCGACCGTGCAACACCAGCATATTCTGAAGCTGTAGATCCCCATATGCCAAACCACAGTCCATAACTCTTACAACGATTGACCTAGGCAGCTGGAACTTCGTGAAATTACTTCGTTAAACAAATAACTTCATCGCTGTTTTTTTTTTCCCAGCGCAGAAAGCGAGATCATGTACATGAGCTAATCTCAGTACCCAAAATATGAAAGCCATGAACGGACAAACTGCAGCGGGGATAACGGGCAACCTTGTTTTACAGAGGACTGAATAGACACAGGTTGTGAAAGACAATCGTTAACGATCAAACGCGTGTGGCAATTATTATAACAAAGGCGTGTTCTGTTGGAAACAAGTGAGCCAATATTGACGTGCTCTAACAGAGACATATAAAAATTAATTGCACGCACGATCAAACGCTTTTGAAAGGTTGATTTCATGCTTTGATGATTGCTCTCGAAAGTTGCAACAGTGCTCCAGAACTGTGCGCGCCACATGAAGGTGAAAAACGTAGCGCAAAGAAACGAGGACACAGAAAGACGGACAACACACGGCGCTACGTTTTTCACCTTGAAGTTATGAACCAACAAGCCCAAGCATATACCCTTCTGGCCACATGAAGGTTAGACTTTATTGACCGACGCCTCAAGCCATTCGTCTGATGAGGTCCAGTTGGAGTAGACAGTGCAAATCGCCGCACTTTCGAAAGACTGATGCGAAAATCGTTTATTCAGCGCTCGAAAGCGTAACAGGTCTGTCGTAGCCCATAAACCGTAGTTTCTTTTAATCACCACTTTATTGAATTAAATCCATGTGACATTTCGGGAATGACCGTGCCAAAATCCTAGCGCTGATACTGGCCATGAAAAACTGGAATAGAACAGGAGAGAACATAGATTTAAATGCCTCGTAAAATTTACTTGAAAGGTCATCAGGTCCATGTGTTTCTGAAAGCAGTATTTGGTCAATTGGATCTTCTAATTCTCTCAAAGTGAACTCACTTATTGCTGCGCACTTCTCCTCTGAATAGGAACTTCAAGTCGCGCCAAAGGGAGAGGTGTAATATTTTTCAAACACCGAAATGATTTTATCCTTGCTTCTGACAAGTGTGCTATCACCGTACAGTTTCGGGGTTCGCTTGGCAGCCGTATGCCGGCGCTCGTAAAGCAAGGCCTGTGTTGTTGGTTCCTCAAAGTGCAAAGTGCGGGTAGTGCGAGGCCGAACACGGGTGGCCTGAAAGCGTTCCGCATCACGCTTTTCGAGGCGAGCTTCACAGTAGCAATGTACAATGTACAAGCCAGGAACCTCGCGTTCTAGCTCACGAAAGGTTGATTTGATTTTTATTTTCATGATTCGGTACATATAAAACATATGAGATAAATATTACAGGAGGAGGTCCCATGGTATCTACCGTCAGAGGTACCTCCTCTTGGTAAATGCGTCAGTAATAAGAACAGAAAGTTGGGCTAATGCAAAAAAAATTAGGAAGCAAAATAAAATAAGGGCACAAAAAGAGCTAAATTGTAAAGTTAAGAAATGCAGGGAGCTATTTTATAAATCAATACACAATGCATACGTAATAAATTATACAAACAAGACAATTACAAATACATGACTACAATATAGACTCAGACTAAAAAAGATCAAAAGAGTGTTATTAATATTTGAAGGAAGAATACAATGAAAAGTAAAAAAGAAAGGAAATCAACTGCAAAGGGCATAAATTCGCAGTAAAAGTGAAAGTAGTGCAAGTTAAATAACGGCGTAGATATTCCCTATTGCAATGCAGTTAGTCAATACCTCTTCAATTATTGATGAAATGAGCGTGAGGTGCGTGATGATTTGATGTTACCGGCTGAAGAACTCCTAATGTTTATCTCTGAAAAGGGCACTAATTTATTACCATAATAAGCACGAACTTTTGGAAGAAGTACGGCATCATGTTGAAAAAATCATGTTGCAAAGGTTCTTGAGCAACAACTTCTTGTCAGCAGTTTGTAGTGGGACCTTGACCGGTATAACCGAAATTCCTGCTTAAACATATTCCAAGCTTCAAATAATAGGAAACGTGTGCATGGCCATGGTGCCGAAGCCGACCTCACTGGCTCTTTAAACAACTCGCAACAGATCAGTGAAACATTAGACTTCCGAAGCGCCAATGTAGATGAACCTTAGGATGTTTGCAGTCTCCTATGCCTTAGATGTCCTTGGAATGATGTCAGAAATAAATAGGTTTAACTACGCAGAAAATGCGCTGATTAAGCATTGCTGACACGTAAATCCGGTCAAGACACGCGTGGAATGTTTCTCAAATACGCATATATGTGGAAGACGTCCGCCCCGACAGCCCAGAATCACCTAGACGAGTTTTTTATGATGTATGGCGTAACTGCGAAACTCTTATCAGTAGTGTGGCTAGGCCCAATGTTGCCAATGTTGTCATTTGGATCACACGTAGTTGAAGTCATCCATGAAAACAACATAACGATCCTAGGCAAGAGGAGGCCCCAGTAATATAAAGAAAGAGAAAAGCTGCTCACTTCGTCCTATCATTAAAAGCGTACACCTTCATCATCCTCCCTTATTCGTCATACAACTGAAAGTCGCAAAACATAAAGCTCCCCTTGGAGTAAGTCTGGCATAAATGTTCAGAATAAAGAACTCTTTCGGGAAACGAAAGCAACGTGCAGAAAAAATAACTTAGAGTGGCATGCTTAAACTGTAATCCCTAAAAAAAGACTGTAGGGCCATTTCTTTCACTTCGTCACTTTACGTTTTAGTTTCCTGCCCAGCGGAAAAGCATAGCCGGTTGCCCGAAAACAGCCGACGCAGCAGTACCTCTTTCTGTCGGATCGGGAGCCCACAAACATTCAACGTTCCGACGATCAGCTGCTAGACGCTCGCCATGGTGGCCAACTAACAATTAAGTCAGGCAGTGGGTGAGGCCTCCCCCTGAAGGTTGCCCCTTTCTCCTTGATCTAGATCACCAAAATCATCTTTTGCTCTTCAATCTCCTTCGCCGGTGCTTGTTGTGCCTTGCAGCTATGGTGTCGTCACACTCCCGAGACGAGGCAGAACTAGGCGCCACACCGCGCTTCGTGGCCACAGTTGCACTACGTAGATCCACACCAGGGCGGCCGTCGGGGTGTGGAATACCAAAATGGAATTCAGGCTGCTGTATGGCGCATCCACTAGCAGCAGCATCGGCAGCCGCATCAGCAGCACTGTGAATCGGTGCCCTCGGGGTAGCCTTTACCATTCATTCATTCGTCAACCTTTACTGACAAGGATGCCTGAGGCCTAAGGGGGCAGTGGGAAGTTTAGTTGAAGGTTAGGACGCTGGACTCCGAAACTAAGTACAGCAGGGCGCTGAGCTTGCGCTTGGCGTCGCCACACGCATCTGCCAGTTTTAGTGCTTTATAAAACTGTTATTAGGAGAAACTATTATTAATAAATGTCAGAATACACGAGAAGCTTGCGTGATTCGGTGAAACACCCAGCGGGTAGCACTGCGAAAGGCTGCGGGCGTGTCTAATGGGATAATCGTGTCCTCCCCGGCCTGCAGTGCTGTACAACCAAATGGCGCCCATGACGCAACGTGAATACCCCCTCGCACCCACTCGCACAGGGAGCGGTTCCCATGTACTCTTAAACCAAGGCATCAGGCGCCATCTTTCGCCTGATGTACATACACTTTTAAATACGCATTCTGTATATACACTCACGTACATTCCCGGTCTTCTGCTTGCGGTCTTCGGTTCGATTGCGTTCCCAGCACGCACGGACTCCAGGGCCAGCTTGCACGAAGCAAGCAGTCTAGTTCTCAGTGTTGTTTTATTCAGAGTTTAAACCCTGCGTTGGTTTTGAGTAAAGGAAAGGCGCATTACTGGCTCACTGGGCAAGAGGACACCTCAGTCGCGCTGTGAGGTGGCGGTGGTGGGCACCTACAAATTGAGGCAGTCATGCGGCTTTCCTTTTCTCAGAAGCAACGCAGGGTTTAGACTTCGTTGGTTTTGAGGAGAGGAAGGGCGCAGATCTGGCTCCTTGGGTCAGTGCACACCTCAATCGCGTGAGATACGTGGCGGTGGTGTCCACCAACGTTTAACGCGTTACGCAACTGCCGTCGTATCCCTTAAATTGCTTCTACTTTATGGCTTGTACAAAGCTATTATAGCTTTCCCTGTATCAATAAGTCACTCATAAAATTTAAATATTGGTACTGGGAGTGATGGGTTCCGTCGGCCCCACCAATTGGCCTTCAGTCGGTGCTGAAGGCGACCTCTTGGGCTGGTGCTGTGACCCGGACTTGTACTTCCGGATCAGAGCTGGCCAACAGGATTTCAAAATTCATCGAGCCTAAAAGCTTCTGGAGTTCTTCGGGCGGTGAGTCTGCGAGGCAGTCCTAAAAGATGCGTTCCATTGTGGCTCTCTGGCCACATTTGAGCAATCGGGTTTGAATGCGTCGGGGTTGACGTGGTGCATTCTTACCGGGTTTCAGAGAGAGTATTGATTTGGAGTTGTCTCCATCTAACCTCTTGAGCTTTGGTGAGACTATTGTGAGGTGGTTGTAGCGTCTGTATAGCAACTTTAAGGCGTTGGGTGATTTCCTGGTAGCTGATGAGAGCTTCCTCTAAGCGTTCTGGGCTCGAGTCGCTGCTCACGGCTTGGCCGGTAGAGATCCTCGAGCCATATTGTGAGCTGCCTCATTCCCAGGGTTGCCAAAATGAGCCGGCATCCCGGTCAGTTCCATGTGCCTCCTTTTTTAAGGCTAGTTTTGGAGGATTTTAAGAAATGTTCTTGAAATTTTCCTCTTGAGTAGTTATTATGGCAGTTTGGGAGCCACTTATAACGGTTTTAATGTTGGGGTTTGTTAAAGCTAGTGCTAGGACCACTTCCTCCTCGACGACGGAATGTTTGACTCTATCTGTAGCTATCGATATTGGTTGTCCCTTTTCTGAGGAGACCGCTATCACGAAGGCTTGGATATTGCAGCGGAGTACGCCCCCGCATCAACGTACGCCACATCCTGCTTTCCTTCGTATTTCATCCCTAGCGCCTTCACTATAGCTGTTCTCCTACGTCCGTGGTAGGAAAGATCAATGTTCTTTGGGAGAGGTTTTATGGTTATGGTTGATGTTTGAGGGTAGCTTCTGCACGTCCTCCATCACAAGTTCACCGTTTTTGCCTATAGCCTTTAGTATTGCTCTGTCGGCTGTCGTTTGGGTTAGTCTGAGCTTTTGTGTCTTCCTGTTGGCCTCGGCAAGCTCGCCCAAGGTGTTCTGCATTCCTAACTGTAGTAATTTCCCGGTGGGCGCGTTGATAGGGAGCCTTATGGCTGCTTTATACGCTTGCCTCATGAGCCTGATCTCTTGTGTTCCTCTCTTCGGTAATTCAGGGTATGGGAACTGCGCATATGTAATTCTGCTGATTACAAAGGCCTGCAATACCTTGCACAGGTCCTTCTTCTTTACCCCTTTTCGTTTGTTCGCTATTCTTCTGATGAGCCCGAGAGACCTGCCTGCTAAACTAAGAACTGTACTTAATCTCAGATTCTTCATCTTTATGCGGATGACATCAGCCTATGGGCCACTAAAGGGTGAGATAGCGACATCGAAGAGACTGCAAAAAGCCGTTGACATCGTAAAGCCCTGTGTAGAAACATTCGATCTTACCTCTACGAATCCTAGGCATGTTTGTGCAAGGAAAACGCATTAATCATCCCCATAGAAAAAATTAAGACACGCCACGACACAAACTATCAGGATTTCACTGTAAACACTCCAGGGGGTAGAAATTATTCCGGAGTCCTCCCTTGCCTCACGGCGTGGTTTATGTGTCAAACGAGAAGTGACAAGAGTCACTGTTCGATGTTCTTCGGCTGTGACGGTTTTTTAAATGTATTTTACAGCCAAAGGCGCAATATCTTTTTACAAGCTATTTATCGGAAAAACTGGAGCTGTGTCAGTTACGCGCGCCCTCACTCCTACGCCTCGCACTGGAACACGGCCCTGCATTAGTTTTGAGAAAAAGAAATGCTCATAACTGCCTCCTTTTGTAGGCGCACACCACCATCACCTCATAGTGCGATTGAGGTGTCCTACGCCTCACACTGGAACACGTGTCACTACCAGGACGATGAAATATAACCCTGCAAGCATTTAGAGATCCTCAAAAATAACACAATTCTCTTTTTCGATTGTGCTTTTAGGCCCCGGAGGGCCAGCCAAAAATTGCCTCGGCCGACGGTATTTCACGTCGTCCAGGCGGGGCATTGGGAAAAGTTTTCAACTAGCAATAGTCGCTCCTCAGTCGAGACTTCATGGGATGCGACACTGCCTCTGCGCAAAGCTGACGTCACGTCGGAAGTGCAGGGTGGTCCTTCTCGTGATACCTGCTCCATGGCCTGGTTGCCGTCTTTATGCCGGCGAACAAAACTGCCATGCTACTCACCCTGAACAGAGATCGTTGCCACATATCAGCGTCACCACGCAGCTCACACGAGCCTTTTAGTTGAAACGACGTAACACTAGTCAGTTTCATTAGTCAATGAATCCATTATGCCTATATACTGTTACGTGCTGGCTTGCGAATGCAAGACAGCAGTCCACTTCTAATGAAAGTCGCCGCGTGCTCGTAGCGTCCGCTGCGCAGCCGCTGAAACCTGTCCGTAAGCCACGCCTCAGCGCGTGCAAAGGCATACGGTTCTTTTTTCTTCTCTTCATGTTTCACAACTTGTTTCCAGAGGAGTGACGGCTGCGTGAAGATGATCACTGCCTCCGCGAGGGTGGTATTGTGACGTGCTCCCTTTAGCGGAAGGTGACAGTCTCTTCCTTCGATGCTGTTTTGTGTGTTTTCATGTCATCGTATCAAACAAAAGAGTAATTATAAAAATGAAAGTTGTAGGCATAGGTCTGAAAGATGTCGTCAGGCGCTTGAACTTGCAGTCCACAGCTAACAATGAAATAACAATAGAATTTAAAAAAAAACTAGAAACAAGAAGGACAAAACTAACCCCTTCTCTTATCTGCGAGCGGCGGTGATAGTGGCCAGGCTGCTTTTCCCGACAGTTCAATGCTCTATCACTTCATTTGCCATTTGCTACAGCACTGAACTGAAGCGCGGCGGGTGAGTCGTGTGGAAGCAGCCGAAATCGACATTTCCCGAGTCAGTGCATGCATTTTTAGTGTGCATATCTTGGTATTGAGATGCACAGATGATAGGCAAGACTTATTACTTGCATTCGTCTGGAATAAACTTTCCTAAGGTGTTCGGTCAACGGGTTCCGGTTGACTACTTTCTTTTATATTTATCTGTCTGCTTGGTTCCCCAGTATCTTTCGAAAATCTTAAACCAATCCGGTACCAGGCGTATTGTCGAAGGCTTTATTATTACATCACTGGCGGCATCTTACCGAGAATATACCGACGCCCATTAAAGGCACCCAGCGTAGCCATAAACATTGAGCATGCATTAAACCGCCTGTTAAAATTTTAGACGAAGCGTTCACCCAGAGTGGAGTTATCTTAATACACGAAGCGGATCTTCCAACACGGGAGCTCTAGCGACAGAAATTGCAAGGAATACTAAGCCACTGTGCACGTGGCGAGCGGTGACGCAACGCGGATTAGCTGCCGACTCGTAGATGAAGCCAGCCAGCTAGCGTGAGCGGTTATTAGGCGAGGCATCGCCGGGTCACGTGGCCACCAATCCTGAATCACGGCATCGTCGTCATGTTTTTTTTCTTTTTTTTGCGTTCCCAGAATAGTGCCCGAGGACGCACGCCACCGCGTTTGCTTTTCACTCTGCCTGGATAACACGTGCGCATAATCTCAAACGAGACGACTTCGTGTGGTAAGCGAATGTCGGTTGCGCTGCGATGCATAGTGCACGGCGGTCGAAGTAATACGCTAAAAGCTTCGGTCAGAAAAGCGAACCAGCGCGACACGGCGGCGCCCTAATTGGATGTGACGGGTTTCGTTAAACAGCGCCATCGCGTGCGATTCAACTTGCAAGTGGGCCAGCGCGCACATTTGAAGCCGTGCGGAGAAAGTCGGAAGAGGCGTGGTGCCCGGCTTTGTGACAGTGATCGACAGAGGCCCGTCCGTGGCGGTTCCGTCTTGACACCGCAGAAACGCGGGGGAAATAGAGTGGGTTAAAAAAATAATATATACAAAATAGGGCGGTGCATTCCGCTTCGCGCGCATAAGGCGCGTACAACGTCTTTGCTTGTGCAGGCCCGCGCTGCGACTATAATCTGGGGCGCATGCGCTAAATCACGCCCTCAAAGTTTTCAGCTTTCACTTTTTTTAAAAAACTTAATTCAAACATGAATCGGGCACGGTCTGCTTTGTCTCTGGCTTCCATCTAAGGACGGCTCTCAGCCAGGGCGGGAAAGTGTTACGGGCCGCTATTCCTCTTCCTCAGGCGCCTTTATTCAGCAGTGCTCGTTTTCAGCGCAGAAGAGAATGGCGGCGACATACATTTCCAAATTCTCTTTTCTTTTTAAGCTTGACCTGGGGCCATACTTTGCACCAATTTTTTAACGCGATAGCGCTAAAGGCCCCGTTGTTCCGAAAACCCGGTGCCGACGTTGTGAACGCAAAATCAGGAGCATGACTCTGGCAGGTGGTGCCCAGAGAGCAACCTAGGAGGCAGGTGGGCCACCTAGGTCACGTGAGCTTGCAGCGTCATCACAACCTGCCCACCTGATAGCGACCAAACTGCCCACCTTGGCAGGTGGCAGTTAAGTTGATGATTGGCCGCTCGGGGAGAACAACCTGTGCCGCACAAGGCCCACCACTGGGAGCACCTGCCATCGCAGAGCAGTGGCGCATCGCTTAACCGCTGCACCACTGCCCCAGGCGGGGTATGAGGATTCCCAGGGTTCTATAATGTAAAGCAAATAATGTCGTTCTGCATATGTGGGAATTACCCCAATACGCTATCGCGTCATACACTAAAGGCGGAGCTAAATTGTAGCATCCAATATTTTTTTCTTCATTTGTTTGCCACTTGATCCTCAGCACCTAGTGTTTTTGCGTCACGGTCGATAGTTACCGAGCAGGCTTAGTGGCTGGAAGCGGGTTTGGAAGAAAAGCAGCCACAAATAACTGCGCATGACCCGCATAAGGCAAAGAAGTTGTTGGTAGTTAGAGAAGGCAGGGCTGTCCAAACCACGCGGAAAGTTTTCAAGACGCCAGACTGACCGGTCCACAGCACACTTGCGTCCTCGGCGGAAAAAGAAGGGGATGAGCGCTGACAATCTGTGGCGCGCGGTTAAGGCGCTTAGCTAGAACGGCATTGCTTGGGAACACTAATCTGGATCAGACTCGCTAATCGGCCATGCGTATGGCGGCGGCCGAGACCGAACGTGATGCGTGCCCACGCAAACGTCTGGGTTTTGTATGTTTTCGGTTCAGGCTAACAAGCTACAATTATGATCCGCTTCACCAGAGCAAAGCAGAAATGTGTACGCTAGAGTTAACGTCAACCAATCAGGGTTTGAATCCAGAAATGGGCGCTCATGCGAAGGTGGTTCCTGATTGGGCAGTGCCCGACTTCTCTTTCTGCTCCGGGTGAAAGTGGAAGTATCAGAGCCGTTTTTTTTTTTTCACGCCATCTTGAGCGCGCCCAGACGCCATCTTTTCTTTCTCGTCAACGGCACCTCTAATCCTATCACATAATTATTCCTGCATATTGCCATGAACGTTGCTCTTGACAGCGGCATCGCACTCGCTCAGAGTCAGCTGTATGTGCGAGTTAGAGGCGCATAAAAGGCCGATAAAAATTTTTCAAGCCACGGGGTCTACTTTGGTCCATGTAATCGAGAATTTGTGACACCCCTGAAGCTAGAAATATGCGAGTGTTGAGAATAATTGTTATTCTCGCCCTTGAGGACCTTCGTCGCTTCATATGCGGCGAAAGTGCCCCGGCTATATCCTTCAAAAGCAGACCCAGTGGACTGACCTCTTTCGACCGGCCTTATAGGTATGGGGTTGGTTCCTATAGGCTGGCCCATACATCATAGGCTAGAACATACACCACATAGGCTGGCACGTACACCATAGGTTGGCACGTACACCAGACGCTGAAACTGGATTCCCGTTTGGTGAACTTTCCTTCGGATTTTTTCAAAGAGCGACAAAGCACCTCGCAGAACTCACGCTTCGCATTCGTGTTATATTGTGTAAATAGTTCTTACATATTACCTCTCCCCCTATCCTCTCTTCCTGTCCCCTAACCTCTTTCATTTCATTTCTCCATTCTGCCTGCTATCCTTTTTGTCTTTCACTCCCTCCTTTATCCCTTCCCTTACGGCGCGGTTCAGGTGTCCAACGATATATGAGACAGATACTTCGCCATTTCCTTTCCCCCAAAACCAATTATTATTATTATTATTATTATTATTATTATTATTATTATTATTATTATTATTATTATTATTATTATTATTATTATTATTATTATTATTATTATTATTATTATTATTATTATTATTATTATTATTATTATTCTATCCTTTATTTCCGCTGCCCCAGCTCGGGTGCTTCAGTATCGATGGCAGATGCCGGGCCTAGCAAAAATCTTTTACTTCCTTTTTACTATTATTTTTAATAAAAACACTACCACCACCATTCGTGTTATGACCAAAGTACATAAGTTGGTCTGTTTTTCCTCCAGCCACACTGTCAAACATGCAGCAAACTGCGTAGATTATGGAAAATATTCATGTAGTAGCGCCTATGTTCCTGCACTTAAACAACAGACATACTCTTCCCTTGATAAGTATGGAGTTTTCGTTCCTTCATGTCATAAGCTGCTGGCTCACAAGACAGCATTTACTCATTCAGAGAGCTCCCGCAAAGCTAATCTCCACCTGAGCTCGAGGCTACTTCAAAGTTGGGCACAGCTTTGCTAAGCGGCTAGTAAGGGTAGCAACGGGCGCGTATTGGAGACTCTGGCAGGGTGCCGAGCCCCAGTGTTCCCCCACTCGGCTTGAATGGCCAGCCATGCCGCGTGAATTATCCAAGTTCTCTTGTTCGAAAGCGAGATTTCTTGCGACTGGGCCTTGTTTACACTCGAGCACGGGCGCAGCCTAGGACCCACAAGAGGGTCGCCACGGCGTGATACGGACGGTGAAAGGCGGCCGGGAACGCCGTCAAGGCCGATACTTTCATTACTCTCCCTGAAAAGGCAGCCAGGGCACGCTATTATGTCTGCTTACCGACGCCCCGGCCCGCGGCGTAATTGCGGCTATAGGTGCCTCAAGAAGCCAGAACCTTCGACTTCGGAGCGGCGAAAGTGCGCGCTTTGGCTGCATATGCATGTGTTTGTGCTCTCGCACGTATACCAATATGCGCGCACGTTTGTGTGTCAGTGTCACCGAGAGGGCCTAAGGTGACACGGAGTGAAAAAGATTGCCGAGATCGGAGATTGGTGGAAGCTGCGCAGTTCGCAGCACCGATAGGTGACTTGCTATGGGGCGACACCAAGAAAGACATATTAAACTAGCTTCTCCCCGCACCATGCACAATTTATAGCGGCCTCAGATCGATATTAAGATAAACGTGGGAACAAAAGACGACTTTAAATTTGGCAAAAAATAATGTTGAAAAGAAGTATAAAGAGAAACACTAAAGAGGAAACCACCACGGCCAACGCAACGACAACCCATGGATCGCTTCCCCCGCCCCTTACAAAAGCTTCTTTAGACAGTCTATAGATGTATATACACTTTATCTTTAAAGCCTATATACTCTCTATAGCGTGAAATTGCACCTTGTCTGCCGTTACTGCTCGACAGGGCAGGAGCCCCTGTCAGGCTACGCCTTTAGCTCCTGCTTTATTGCACGTTTGTTACCTGTTTAACAATGAATAAACTTCAAACTTCAGCTTCAACTTCAACCCTAAGAACAGTCTATAGACAATACAAATCCTACAGACAGTCTATAGACAATCTGTACATTTATGGCCATACACTTTTAGTAGACTTTTCTCTATAGACAGTCTATTGGCTATGAGTAGATAAAAATAAATATCTATAGGAAAGCAATAAAGTCTATAAGAAGTCTACAGACTGTCTGTAGACTATTTTTACAAGGACCCGGCAGGATTTATTGTCTTTGCACATACCATTGTGGTAAACTGTGTTAAACTGGGTGTATGGAAATGGGAGAAGCTAAGCATTTCGGATTTATATTGATAACTCGTAATGCAGGGCCGCATTCACAGGTTTATTATACGCAGACTAGTATGTGGCGTTCAAGGATCGCCCGCGCCAATAGACGGGCCGGACGGCCGCTGTGCGCATTGTTTTCTGCGACGTAAATCAACTTGAGTCACCAGCACGGGCAGCTAAATTAAGCAAGTTCGCATTAAGAGGGTCATAACATACGCTCACACAGCAGTGTCTCTCAGCAGTTCTCAACGGTCGATGAAAGCCGTCCCTGTTGAAATCCGTAAGGCTTGTATGAGCTAGCAGAAAACCACAGCTCTGCAACTGAAAGAGTCGGCGCTAGGTGCACTCAGCGACAGAAAACTTGTACAGGTTGAAGCGCCCCTGTTTCTGTCATGGCGACGGAATTAAGCGACTACCAGTGGGGCCGTATTCGGTTATAGAATATCTGATCCGGGTCACATTTAAACCCAACATATTTTTGGAAATGTGGCGGAGTGCTTGAAGGTTGCTTCACTTCCGCCACCGGTTGGCCCGGTATTGCACTGCCTCCGGGATCGGCCTTGGTCATTATACCGCGCGTCTTTTCTATCCTGTCTTCCTATCCCATCTTTTAACTCTTCTACTATCTTGCACGTGGTAGAGATTGTGGCTCGGCTTGAGACCAGTGGGCAGGCTTGTGCACTTTCCTTTTCATTTTTCCTGGCAGCAACGGAAGAAGGAAGAAGAAGCGACTACCACTTTTGTAGGATACTGAAGTCGTGCTTCTTCCAAGCTCTGAACAAGCCAGCAAGCGTGATAAATCCCATTTTTGTTGGCGCTGATTAGTTTCTGCTCGATTGCACGCTTATCTAATGTTTACTGCCGGCTGAACAAAAAAACACAAGAATCTTCAGGAACACCTGTTTCCAGTTTCTTGGGGAATGAAAAACAAATGCACGCGGCCAAGTAAGACAGTGTGTGCGTATATTCCGAGAGCCCGTGTTTTATTCTAATAGCTGCACTGTGGACAGCCTGCACTATACCCAGTGCTGATTCGGTATATCGAGGGTTTCAGAAACAAAAAAATACTTCTTGTGTTTTTTCAGGCCATTTTGTGGCGCTTCATAGTACAAAAAAGTTTCTTGAATCGAACGCAGCTTTTCAGCCTAAAATTAATGAGCAGAGAACCCCAGAATTTCTGGGAGAAACGTCCTCCAGCGCGTGTCCTTGCCGCGCTGATGTGCTAGTCGCAAAATACACAGAGCCCTAAATTAAACCTGTCTGTATTTGTTAACTCCTAAATTCGTTGCCATGGGATAAGCCGCAAATGGTCACTATCCCATATCCCTACACGCTAAGATGTACATGAAGCGAAGGCTTTGAGGAGTTTTTTTTTTCTTTTTCATGCTATTCGCTCTCTGGGGCGCTTGCTCAAGCACACTCAGCGAACATGGAAGATCTGATTTCTAGGTCACAATAGGACGACGGGTCAGTACTTCTTTCAAGGGAGACTTGTTGGTAAATAATAAGTGTCGCAGAAAGACGGACATAGTTGGTATTCTCATCTCATCGTCACCACGCAACGAAACCAAAATGGGCATCATCGATAACATATTGTTCGGCTCCTACTACTACATAGTTCCTCTTATCTGGTGCAGAGAACCATTTGAGTGGTGTTTCCAACTTCAAGCCATTGCGGCAACTGCACATGGCGCAAGTCTACATTTGTGTTCGGCCAGCACTGCTTATTCGTGTTGCGTGAGAAGTATACTCGTATAAAACTGCACGAGGCCTTCGTATCTGCTTTTTCTGATTCCCCTGACGTTGCGGTGGATCCATTAGACGTACCGCGAGGAGCGTTTGCTTCAGTATGTATAGATGTTTTTATGTGAAATGCGTTCAAGCGATAAGGCTAAATCCAGCGAAAAGTTTTGCGAGACGACGTTGATTCGGATAGCATCAATGCATTAGCTTAGAGGACGATGTTTGTATGACAAATAGTTGCGTGCTGGCAAAAATGTGTTTACTGCATTGCCATGGCTACAAAGCATTTGCTGTAAGGCGGAAAGCTATACATCGCTTAACAGAGCGCACTTTTGGTTTGCAGAGGCGCAGTGCTCTATCAGTACTGCTGCTGCTGCTGTTGCTGATAGGAAGAAAGAAAAGGAAAGTGCACGGGCCTGTATGCTGGCTCAAGCTGTGCCACGCTCGCTGCCGCGTGCTGAAAGTAGGAGTGTTAAAGGGTAGGAGAGCAAAAATAGATAGAAAAGGCACGCGCGCTAATGCGCCCCGGGCCCATCCCGGAGGCAGTGCAATACCGGACCCAACCGTCCCAGAATGCTTCAAGCCAAGCACTCCGCCATATTCCAAAAATAAGTTTAATATCTTGGGTCCAAGCACCCGAAGCAGATATTAAATCAGGTATATGGTACCACCAACAACATGCTCTATCACTACGATCATTGGCGGCTGTTTGTAACGACAGCACACTTTTAGCAGAATACGTAATTTAACGAAATGACAAGGCATAGGCGCAGCGCGAAAAAATAGTTACCCTGTGATTCGGTGTCAAATGTAAGGAGAAGGCAGCTTACAAGTACTTGTTTTTTTTTTTAACTAGCTGCCTTCAAAACTGCTTTAAGGCTGTTTAAAGACGCATCCGAAAACAGCCAGAAAAGCAGCGCAGTGTGCCTGAACTACCGCAGGACGACATGGCCGCAGTCAACGAGCAAATCGCACGTCTTTCAGCGGAGGTCACCAAGCTCAGGCAACACCGTGAACTGCTCGCTCGACGTAAACGGGCAGCGGAATCATCCGCCGCATCTGTCAATGGCGCAGCAACATCGCCTTCCTGCCGCCCACCAGTGTCATTTCCTGCCGCCTCTTCCCAGATTACCGCAACGCCACTGGACAACTCTGCGACTTCTTTGCTCCGGTTTATGGTCAACCAGTTGTCCAACCTGACGTCCGTGATTCTACAGCGCTTGGGCTAGTAACTAGAAATGGCAAGTTCCAGTCGTGCTGGTGTGCTGCAGTGGAACTGCAGAGGCATTTCCACGAAGGTGGGAGAGCTAAAGACATGACTACGAATTCACAAGCTCCAGGTATGGGCCATGTTGCTACAGGAAACAAACGCCTTGTCATCGATTCCAGGCTTCAGTGCCTACATGTCCCCTTCAATGATAGACCGTCGTGTACAAACTGCTGCTCCCCCGGAAAAGGCAGCGGTGTACGTGGACTCACGTTTTACGCATGTACGCCTTGCTCTCGAAAACTGGTGCACGTCGTATCAAGAGGTAGCGGCAGTGGCTGCGAAACTTAAGAAGGGAACCGTTGTGGTCGTTTCATTTTACGTTAGAGCAGCCGGTGGTGCTTCCTCCCGTATTAATCTTGGCTGGTTAAGTGTCCGTCAGCAGTATCCCGCGTGTCCGATTTTAGTCGGAGGCGACTTTAACGCCCCTCACCAGGATTGGGTGTACCCCACTTCGAGCCCTCGTGGCAGGCGTGTGCGGGACGCCTTCCCGAATGCCCATTTTGTGCTGCTCAACCATCCTGGGATAGCAACACGGCCAGTGCGTCAAACTCTCAGTGCTTCCTATGCTCCAGACTTGAGGTGATGGTCGTGTCCGGGTACTCCCTCCTGGCACATGGAGCCAGACTGCTGGAGAAGTGATCATCATCCTATCATCATCGGTCTTCACACGTTGCAGTTTCGACCTTTACGCTACAAATGTTCTGTGATCAACTGGGAGAGTTTTCGCTCCGGTCTGGACAATCTCTCCAGATTCTTCGCCAATCCTTGTTGAGCGCATACAAACAGCGCTCAACAGTGCTACAACTACCACCCGGACTGATTTTGGTCGACCGGCACCAGACCTCAGCCTTCTTAACTTGTGGGCTGCACGCCGTCAAGCTGAGCTGGCTGCTACGCGAGACCCTACTTCGTCGCAGGCACGTACGCGATTGCACTATCTTACAGCTAAGGCAACCAAATATGAACGCGACCTCTGTCGACGGCAGTGGTATGCGCGGTGCGAACAACTTTCTGCAAAATTCTCGAATGCCTCTCTCTGGCGAACATTCCGTACAATGGAACGCGGTCGCCGTTCGACTGACGCAGCAGCAACCGCATGCTTCGCGGCTAACTTGTCGCCAGATGATTTCGCCAAAGAACCAGCGCGAAAGTTTTTCCCAAAATACGATACTGTGCCTTCTTCAGCCGCTAGTTTAAATATGGCAGGCATCCCAGCGCATGTATATCAAATGCCGTCTGATGTCGACGCAGATGGAATTGCGTGTCCATTCTCTATGCCTGAGTTGCTGGCTGCAATAGATGATGCGAAACGGAAAAAGCGCCCGGCCCGGACAATATTCAGTACGAGGTGTACAAGAACCTGAGTAGCGCTGCACTCCTTCAACTACTTGACACCATAAACAAAGTATGGTTGGATGGCGTAGTGCCCGAGAGCTGCAAATCCGCTGTCGTGATTCCTATACCGAAACCAGGAAAGCCTCCGACGGACCTTGCCAATTTGCGACCAATCTCCTTAACTCCTACGCTGAGCAAGCTGGCGGAGAAAATGCTAGCCACACGAATGTCATGGTGGCTAGAGCAGCACAGTTTTTATCACCCAGCACAAATCGGCTTTCGTCCATATATTGGTACAGAGGACGGGCTGGCTGTCTTAGAATCTGCAGTTTTGTCATCTACCAGCAGCCGCAGTGTGCGCACTGTTACTTGGTGGGTCCCCTGCTCACATGCTCATTGTTGAACCCAAGGTTACGGGTTGAACTTCGAGCCCCGCGGGTCTTACTTTTATGCAGGCGAAAGGCAAAAGCACCCGTGTGTTGAGCCATCCCTGTGGACGTTAAAACGCACCACGGGGGGTCGATAGCAAATCGGGGCTCTCCACTGCGGCGTCTCTCAGTCCCCACGTGCCGGTCTCAGACGTTAAACTCCACAAAAAATCCACGAAAACCATGGGCTGATTACTTCAGAGCCGGCTGCGTAGTGCGCTGCGCCAGGGACTATAAATTCGGTTTGGCACATCTCTCACTCAACATCGTCAACTTTATTCTGAAAAGACAAACGCACTGCAGACAGTTTTTGCAAGCCAGACGTGCATAGCCTTCATTCATAAGCTTCGCTGGCGCTTTTGAAACTAATCGTTTCCACTGTTTGAGGAGTAGCAGCAACCTAAAGCGCGCTGGCTCTGGTCGACGTCTGCGCATTCATTGAAAATAATTTATTATCTCTTGTGACAGGTACATCGCTTTCAAGCCGAAGGCAACAAAATAAAAAAAAATTGCCCCCCCCCCCTCTCTTTACCTGGTTAAGCTAAATGCGAATTAGGTGCGCCAGTACGTTCGCCCTTGTTTAGCTTGTTGATCTTTGTTTAGCTTTTTTTAAGCTTGAAAATTCTAGTTGCACCCGCACGTTCTTGCAGACGCTTCTTCACTTTTCTCTTGGGATAATTCGCCTGAGCTGCTCGCTGCGATTCGAGTCGCCGACCCTTTGTTCGCGTTCTCTGAAGCCACTTGTACACGCCTTTCGACTGCGCTTTCCTCCAGCGACTTCATCGTTCGCCTTTTCTTCCTCGCTGTTCTTCGCATTTCTCGCTCATCGCTTTCCGCATCCCGTTTAGTAGGTTTCAGTGTCTTCGCCGCTCTGCTTCGGCTTGCCGCCTCGCTATATCCTCTGGATGGGTTTACTCACGTTGCCACTCTGTTCTTTTGCGTTGTTGCTGAGCTCGCAGTGCATGTTGTTCGGCTTCGGAATCTCTCAAAAGGACAGGCTTCATCCTCGATTTATTCTTTGCAGCAGTGCATGTTCCTCGGGCGACTGTCATCCTTCGCTTCTTCTTAATGTCATCTGCGTTCGCACGCAACTGTGTTTCTCGCTCTTCAACTTTACACCCTCTCCCCACTCGGCTGCATCTGCCGCGACGCCTTTTTCCCATTGGCTATTATTATTATTATTACTCTTCACCTTTACAGCCTCTCCCCACTCGGCTGCAGCTGCCGCGACGCCCTTTTCCCATTGGCTAATATTATTATCACTCTTCACCTTTACACCCTCTCCCCACTCGGCTGCAGCTGCCGCGACGCCCTTTCCCATTGGCTATTATTATTATTATTACTCTTTACCTTTGCACCCTTTCCCCACTCGGCTGAAGCTGCCGCGACGCCCTTTTCCCATTGGCTGCAGCTGGCATGAACTCCTCCGAGATTGCCAGAGTTACTCTGAGGCTACATCAAATGTGAGAATTTATTCGCTAGTGACCGGTCTAAAGATAGTCCACTAACAAAAGCATTTTTTTTCATTGTAAACAGATCATCGGTGGTTTGGATCACTTATTGCTCAGTGTTATCACTAAAGGTATTAGAATAAACATTACTAGCCCCAATTTGCACATTTCTGGGTACAAAGGAGTCGCCAAAATCACAGTAACTACTGCGTCAGGCCGGTGCCATCATGCACATTATTCAGGGTTCCGCATGCGAACAGGGCTGCAGTCCGAGTGCAAAGATACGATGCCCCTCCCCCCCCCCCCCCCCCCCCCCCAAAAAAAGTCAATCCCTCTTTCTCCCAAGAACGTTTGACTTCGTGTTGAAGGGTAGCAAGTTGGAATCTAGCGGCTTCCCCCCCCCCCCCCCCTCTTTTCTCCAAAGAACGTATCAATATTTGTGTTGAACAGCAGCAAGTTTGAATCTAGCGCCAATGGCTCTGACGTCAGAGAGGGAGAGAGGCAGGGTCCTCGCACGAAGTCAACCGCGATGTCGTGGAGCCTTGCACACGGTCAGCGTGGAAGGAGAAGCTTTTATCGCATCAGCGCAAAACCGTGTTATGTCTTCGGTCGTCGTGAGACGCCTCATTGACGGCGCATTCAGCAACGAAAAGTGGGTCGTCCTTGTTTTTTTTTCTTAAGTTATTTCCCACATCTCCGCAGCAGGGTGGTAGTGGTTAGTTTGTCAGGGCTTCCCTCTTCTTTCTGATTATTTTATTTCCAACCGTGCTTCCCCTTCTCCTTCTCCGTCACTGCTGCGCACAGAAAAACAAAATAAAAGTAAAATAAAGTAGGTTGAGGCACCAACAATAAAGCTCTTCAGTGGCAAACGGCAGTTCCTTCCGCCATGCGTACGTAGCCCCCCCCCCCCCTCCCCCCCCCCCCCGCTATTCATTGCAAGGAAATGGGTCTGGGATGCCCCGCTGAAAAGGAACAGTGAAAGAAAGAGAGGCTGACTTTGCAAAGCGTTTAGATGAATCATCTATCTCGTAGTATGTTCTCTTTTCGTTTCCTATTTGCTCTAGTTGGAAAACTTCGCTTTCTCAGGCTTGCGAAAAAAGTTTTTTTTCAACGCTCTGTGGTGCGTATGCGTACGCATAGCTTCATCGCGTCACAATGTATAACAGCGAAGTCGATTTCTGTGCTATGGTATTCAGTGACAAAAGGAAGTCACACTGAATATATTCCGCGTTACAGCAATTTGCTCTAGCGTTTCTGGTAAGTTTCTGACGACCTATATATTCCGGGTGTTCCAGGAAAGCCGCCCGCAACCCCTCTTCATCACCACCCCCAATTTTTACAAATAGGTTCTTTTTTAGGTAAATAGATGGTTTCTGTGTCAAAGAAATAACAGCGCCGGCGCACATCGGAAATGAGGCGATGCATGGTAACTAGTAGGCTAGTGAACTAGTTTATTCTCGTTAAATTAGTACCTATTACGGGTAGGCGCAACATTACAACTACAGATTAGTAGCTGTTCCTTGGCAATAGCCATATCAGTTTGATAGAATTTGGAAACGCGATTGCCATTAGCGCTGCAACTCGATAGCCAATCGCACACAGCAAAGGGCACCAGTGCACGTCAATCCATTGTGCATGTGTCAGTTGACTTCTCTCTCTCTCATCTACTCTAGAATAGCGAACAGTGGAAAGCACCGCAGCCTATGCGGGACAAAGAGGGTCACGTGGCACGTGCGCCGCTATGTGCAATGTTTTGGTGGCCGTTGTTGCGCACTATTTTCGAAAGCGCGCAATATGGAGTTCCCGGGTTCGAACCCGACCGCGGCGGCTGCGTTTTTATGGAGGAAAAACGCTAGGGCGCCCGTGTGCTGTGCGATGTCAGCGCACGTTAAAGATCCCCATGTGGTCGAAATTATTCCGGAGCCCTCCACTACGGCACCTCATTCTTCCTTTCTTCTTTCACTCCCTCCTTATCCCTTCCCTTACGGCGCGGTTCAGGTGTCCAACGATATATGAGACAGATACTGCGCCATTTCCTTTCCCCAAAAACTTATTATTATTATTATTATTATTATTATTATTATTATTATTATATTATTATTATTATTATTATTATTATTATTATTATTATTATTATTATTATTATTATTATTATTATTATTATTATTATTATTATTATTATTATTTACATTTCTTATTGTGTATGATTGTATTTCTAGCTTGTATTTCAGAGATCTCTTATTCGTTCATATTAGTATTGGCTTTTTTCTTGTTTGTATTTTGATATATGCTGTACTTGGCTGTTATCGGTCGTTCTTGTGTTCATTCTCTTTGTTTATTGTTTTATTAGTTATTTATATGTCTGTTGCCTGTTCTAGCTGTTTTCATTTACCGCTGTTCTCGCTTTTTTTTTGTTTCATGCTTGCTGTCGCGCCTAGTTTATGTGTCTTTTTTTTCTATCGCCTTGACTGCTGCATTACCTCCCCTGAGTGTCTTCCTTTGTAGTGAAATAAATGTACATTTTGTGCGTGTGAATGGTGTACCAGCACCAAGACCTTTGGGTTGCTCCTGGGCACCGAAAAAATAAAGATTGATTGATTGATTATTATTATTATTATTATTATTATTATTATTATTATTATTATTATTATTATTATTATTATTATTATTATTATTATTATTATTATTATTATTATTATTATATTATTATTATTATTATTATTATTATTATTATTATTATTATTATTATTATTATTATTATTATTATTATTATTATTATTATTATTATTATTATTATTATTATTATTATTATTATTATATGGAAAAAATTTGCTGAGTTACAGCGCCGAGGCCAATCGCGTTTTGAAAATTTTAAAAACTTACACAGTTATTACCAAATTCCAGCTAACAACACCTACTTGCAAACAGGCACCTAACTGTAATAGTTGAAAGTTATTAACAAGGCTACTATAAACATGATTCTCCTAATCTCCACTAACATTGCGAATCTAAATTTATGCCTCATAAATCCTAGTTGTAAAAATTAGTGGCGGGTTTCTCTGCAATATCCAGCCTAGAACACTTTTCTTAATTTCGAGCAGCTGCAAAAAAAAAAGCAGTAAATTCTAAGAACTACTGCAGTAAAACAAAATTAGGCCTTAGTACGCGTTACCGCTATGCCCTTGAACGTGCCCTCATGGATACCACGAAAGTTTGCGTGATTGCATGGTTTAGTGATGGACGACTAAGCTCGATATCTATTACTAGTCGCACGACCAGAACGGTCAACCCTTTTATTACGCAACACTGCGTACTTTTACGAGCCACTTCGGCACCAAGCAATCAAGTCTACCGCCCCCCTGCCGGAGCGGGTCTGATCCCCACCCGCAGTTCAGAATTCGCGAATTTACCCGCACACTTCAGTGCTCGCGTTCGCACTGTTACTAACACTCCATCAACACTCTTGACAGAACTACGAATTGATTTTTTTTTCTTGCGTTGTCGTTGTTATATGCACGTGATAATGTCTCTCTCTCCCTTCGCTCCCCTCCTTCTGTTCTCTCACGCTGCACACGCTGTGGAGAAAAGCAAAATCAGCGGGTAAAAGGACCACTTTTCCGGCGCGCGCGAGTATATAATGCGGCACGCTTGCTGCCGATCACGTCCGGTGGCCGCGCGCCGATCAGGGGCGCGGAGGAGTAAGGGGGGAGGGGGGGGGGGGGGGGGGGGAAGACGGCCCCTGCACGTAGGGCACGGGAGAGGCCGGGTGTTGGGGCCGCCCGAGGCGTTTGATTAGGAGTGTTGGCGCCTTCGCAGAGCTCACGTACGCGGCCCGCACATGACGGATGGGCCGCGAAACGCCTTTGTGGACGTGATTTGCCTTATTGGCTGCTCGCGGGCCCCGCTCCTTTGTTGCCGGCTCTAATAGGGATTAACGGCACAGGCCAGAAGTAGGGCGGCCGGGCACGGCAGAGAACGTGGGTGCCCGTCAGAGTCGTCGTTGCCGCAGCGTGCCTGCGTGTATTGCCGATCGGTGCTGTTGCTGACGTAGCTCGGGTTGCATGCAAGGACGGAGCTAGAAAAGAAGGAAGCAAGGCAAATGGTGTGGGAGCAGTACTTTCTGGGCGCATTACTCGTCCCCGTCCGTTGGTCGCACCATTACTCACGATCGGTATGCGCCCCGTAAGCAGTGGCAACCCATTGAAGGCGAATCGCGCGAGCTGTTGCAGCGACGTGATTGCGTGGGATTTCCGTTGACCGCCGTTCAGCGCAGGTATAGCTGGGACTGGTGGGGTCAATTAACCGCTGGCCAGCAGGCTATTACTGGACAATCAAGCTCTTTTTTTCGCTTGCTTCTGGGCTGTCGATGCCCGTGAAGAGGTGTGGGACTTCGTGCAAAGAACTCAGAATGCTTTGGTGATGGTAATACGGCTGGTTATATAGTGTATAGGTGGTTTTCAGCTTAGATTTTCAAGGTGCGTAAGCATGCATGTTCACTGATGTGTCTGGTTGAAAAGAATACTGAAAATGGCTGAAATGAACGCTCCAGATTGATATAAAGCTTGGGCAAGCTCTTCTACTGTGGGAGTGGTTAAGTGAAAAACCGCAAAATCGGAGAAAAGTTTGTTTTTCATTCTTTTTCTTTTATCTCTTACTCATGAGAAGCGCTGAAAACTTCTCCTCCGGAACCAACGTTTTTTTTAATTATTATTACACGTATAGTATTATTAACATTTGGAATTTCCATACTTCGGGTATGCGTACTGTCGGCGCGTCTTTTGGGAGCGTACCATGCATGTGCTTGATACTGTAAGCACGTGCAAAGTTCCCGACGCTCTGCCAACTGCAAAGTAACACGCTAGTATTTATTCTTCATTTCTTCTGGGTCGATAAGCTCTTGAGTGGACTCTAGCTGCCAGTCCTCCAGGCATCAGGGGTGACTGGGGGCAGTAGCTAGCGCCTTTAAGTAGCCATGGAGCGGAGGAGGAGGTCAAAAGAACGAAAGCTGTGATCCGAAAGGCGTGGGGAAAAGGGAGGAGGGGGGTTAAGGTTGTGAGTCACGCCATTCTCGACAGAAATAACTTCACTACGACGACCCGTCAAAGCTCAGATTCAATTCGGCAGTAACCGACCAGTGACACCAATAAAAAACAACGACCGATTTCCAAACGCGAGCAGACTTGATCAATGCATCGACCATTTGTATCTTTTAGGCAACCTCATTTGCATTTAATTGCTACCACCGGTCTGCGCCTTCGCTTCAAAGCGACTCCTTTAACGGAGGCGCACGTGCTGGAAGAGACTTTAGAAGCCTCGCCCTTGCTTTAATAAAAACCTCTCTGTTCTTCCGCACTTAGCGCACCCTTGCCAATTCCCGTGTTCTCTGAGTTCGGAAAGTAGTTTTCAAGGGCAATGCTGGAGCAGTCGGGATAGGATATTCGCTTAGAGGCGCCCTCTCGCTTTAACTAAGTTGACAGGAAAGAATAGTGGCGGTCCTTGTATTGGTACCTTGTGATAAAGGCTGCTTGAGTTAAAATGCAGAAGGGAAGATAAGACAAAAAAGATAAGGAGAAAGAAATGGACTACCAATAGTGAAAGAGGAGCGGAAAAACATATTGACCGAAATGGGGCCGGAAGGGAAGGAAAGAGGGAAAGGACGGTAACCTCGCGCCCACAGCACGATTAAGTACGAAATGTTAACTTGCATATACTGCATACACGCGGTTATATGAATACGGTGCTCACGCACATCTCAGTTGTGTGACTCTACTTGTGTCGCTGATATCGCCTATTCGGCTTCCGTCGAGCACCGGGAACATACCGCCCACGCAAGCATTTATTAAGGCGAGAGAATTAATACGGCTATGCGAACTAAAACTCGGTGCCTGTCTGTCCGCGTTCAATGGAGTGAGGAGGAGCAGGAGGAGGAGGAGGAGGAGGAGGAGGAGGAGGAGATTTCATAACGTCACGAAGGAGGAAGCACACAGCGAACAGGAGCGCTACGGCTGTGTAAGTAGGAGGAGTCAATGAACCGCCAAAGATTTGAAAAATTCACATTAAAATTCGACATTAAAATTCTAATTTCAATTGAAAATAATTGGTATTGGAAGAATTGCAAGAGGAATTGGACTTGAATTGGAATCGCAGTTGGCGAAATTTGAATTTGGATTCGAGGAATTTCAGCTGGAATTGAAATTGGAATTGGAGAAAGAATTACAAGAACTGAAATTGCAGTCAAATAATTAGAAAATATGCAAAGAAAGACTTAGACACAGCGAAGCTTAAATTGTTCTTGCTGGGCATGAATTCAAATCGTCCACACAAATCGATCAGGAAATCATAGCCCACATGCTAACACATTCCCCTCTGTGTCAATCGCATTGACCGCCGGTGAATTATTTATCACTGTCTCTCTCTTAACCTGGTTCCACAGGTTTCAGGCTAGTAACTGAAACTTGAGTTAGATACTTAAAAATTGATAAATGTATTGAACAAAGGTCTTATCTGGAAATGTAAAGCCAATAAAGTGAATGCGGAAATGAGATAATGAGAGAACCAAACAGCGGGCTGTCAATAACTGTGACTGTATAAGGCTTCGCTGCGAGTACAAAGCTGCTGCGGAATCGAATCGGGATTGATGCGCGTATAATTCTTTTCATTGCAATTTCCTGTGTGTGATGGACGTAAAGATCGTCACGAAAACACTGAAAGGTAAGCACAGCGCGCTTTGTCAAGCACACACTTTTTTGTGCATTTGGGATCCTAGTGTTTACAATCACGCAAATGAGTAGAGCCATTCATTACACGGTAACTGCAAAGCTACCTGAAAGAGAGTACATTATCTCCTCTAGTCTGCAACTAACGTAATTAAACCTACTTTCCGGAAAATTTATGGAAGTAATTCACCAAGCAGAAAGCATATTTTATTTCTGCCCTTAGCGCTGCACAAAGAGATTAAAAGCACGCAGCTAATCCCTTGGCCGGAGACTATTTGCGTCCTTGCTCTGAGAAATTAGTGCTTAAATCTTTTAATTTTAATTTGACCCAGAAGCGAAACAAAGTAAAAATTATACGATCAAGTTACCGTCTCCGCTCTGTCTTTTAAAGGTATTCATCTCCTAGAAGATTGGTTTTTCTTTATTTTCCCCCTGTGCCGTGCGCTATATACAGTGCGCAAGAAGAAGAATCTTACTACAAAAATCCAGTAGGCAGAAAGAGGCGGAGCTGCGAGCCTTTGACACACCTAACGACCTTTTGCTAGATGAGTCAGGGGTGGCTGGGCTTAATTTTACCGCTGGCTGCGTTTAATTAGATTGAAAATCTAATTACCTGTGAGTAGTGACCATGGAATCCCGTAAGCGAAGCCAAAAGTCGCAATAATGATATTCAAAATTAAACTAGGAAGTAACGGCTCGAAAATAAAGAGTGGCGTAGGGATGGCCTACTTACGCACGTACACAGCCCAGTGTTTTCACGTAAGAAATTGATGAAGCCGTTAGAGGCAAATTGGAAGACGAGGTCCGTAAAACGGACCTTGCTTCCGCCTTCTTCGTTCGGTCGTAAAGTTAATGCGGTTAACTCAGTGAGACACGCTTAAATGAGGCGAGCACCGTCGAACAAAAGAGCCTGTGAGAGCGGGAGCGCTCGCGGTGGTTCGCGGTGAGTTATGAGTCGTGGGGGCCAGGAACGAGGATTTATCGAGCAGCAAGAGGCGCAGAGATTTATCGAGGCCGCGAGCGAGCCGGCGCGTAGCGCTCGTCGGCTTAGCGTTTTTTTTCTCGCGTGGGAAGAAAGAAGCCGGCCGCCGACGAGGAACGGCCAAGAGTGGACAAACGAGGGCGGAAGAGACGCTAAGGTATACGCCAATGACGCAAGAAAGGACAGACGTTTTGTGCTGTCGACAGCAGCTTCGCAGCGTGACTGATTCGCCTCGCCAGGATGGATATCAGTTGTTTGTGAGCTTATGTCGCTAATAAAAATTTTCACACGCACACAAACAAAGTATTTCCATAGTGCTTACTCTTTTTTTTTTTAACATAGAGTTGACGATGCACCAGAAACTCAAGTCCAGCTTTCTCGGGCAGAAAAAATTTTCAGAATTGGAAAATTTTAAGGCACTGTTATTGAAATATTGAAGGTAATGGTCCATTATTCTGTCATGTAGCAAAATATTTCTTTTAAAGTGTTTCCAGCGACCGTACCGAACAGTAAAGGCTGCCATTGAAAATAAATTGGGAACGCTACTGACGATAGCAAAAACGTGAATAGAAAAAAAATTCAAGACTGCCATCAGGTGATCTGCGGATATATTGATCGTTATAGTGAAATCTTGCATTATATGAAAAAATTGCGTTCATAAGCGGTTTCCCGCTCAAAAATGCTTTGGTCCAAAACTGCTGGGTATGTATATATGTAAAGCTTGTGGTACGTGAATTCACGGCCATTGTTTGGCGTTTAAAGGCACGGCTGCTTTGCTCGCTTTCATGTGACTACAATGCAAACTTTAGCAGACTCCGCCATGTTTCCGTTTGCCGGAGCTACACTCTAAATAAATAGCAGCAAAAAGAGAGTAAAGTGTCCTATAGCGCACTACTTTTTATAAAAGGGAGTAGTGTGCTAGTGGACAGTTTACTCTCTTTTAACACCGCCTATATAGACTTATTTGTGTTTAGAGTGTACTAGCCAAGATGCGTCATTCGTCGATGTCATTGCCACTGTATCAGCCCGTAGATATTTATTGTCGTAGCGACTGTGGCTGGCAAATTAACTGAGGAAATATACGTACATTACGAAACAACCCTTTCCTGAAATCGATACATTGCGTTGCTCATTAATCACCGTTGTGGTCTCTTCTGTGACTTAATGAATTTCATAAGTGCTACGTGTTTACGGACGACGATAGTGACCCAGTAAAAGCTCGGAGCTGGGGGGACAAGGGGAAAGGAGAGGACGGAATAACATATTACGAACAGGTAAACATAAGAGTGTCGCGGTTTCGCTATGGCATGGTTTGGCATATCGAAACTTTGTACCGTGATTATTCAGAATTGCATGCAGTGGCACTAGAAAAAAAAAAAGGCTTTTAGCAGATAATGGCATATGGCGGCTGCTCTTGGTGGGATGTTTGGCGACAGAGCGACTTTGAAAAAGTCATTAGTTCATGTTTATTTCACCAAGCGCCGCACATGGCTCGGAGATGTTTCCGGAAAAGTTAAGTGCAAAAGCAGTGTGTCATCCTACACAGCATTCACCATACATTTTAGCAATAAGAGAAAATGCTGCTGGCTTTAACAGAACTGCGCTGTGTTTCTTCGCAGCACTGCAACCGACGAAAGCTTTCCGTACAATGCACAGAAAAAACTGGGACTGGCTTCGGAAAACATGAATTTCGAAACGCCCTCTGTTGTCTAAGAGCTTTTCAAGCGCTTTCTGACATAATACGTTACGAACGACAAGATTCCACTTAGTTACGCAAAACCGCCGCCACTAAGCGCTACTAGATGGCGACACCATACAACCACGATTGCCGGAAGGTAAAGAACGATGAAGAGATTGTGCGGACCCTGTTCGCTGCCAACATGGCACACTGCCAAGTATATTTCCGAAAAAAAAAGAGGCACCAAGCAACGATTTGATCACTGCGTCAAGAACTGTTAGAATTTGTTTAAAGGTAATGTTTTCATACCTATGAGCCCCCTGATCTGCTAAAAACTTTGCACAACTTCTATCTGTGGCCTCCACCTTGATATCCTTGCCAGGGTAGTGCGCTCTGTATTTTACCTAAAGAATAATGGCTAGCTATCAAGAAGCGTAACCATGATCGCTGTTAGCGCGGTTGGCAGGAATGTGGAAAGGGCATACATGGGACTGTGGCCGCCGTTTTTGCTTTGGAGTCTGAAAATTAACTCAATGAAGATTGCTAAGTGTTAACTCTGTTCGTGCGCCAGTTTCCTGAGAGTAAACTTTGCAAAAATGTTTGGACGTAGTAAGGAGGCAATACACACTTCAAGAGAGATCGCACATTCACTATCATTTCAAAGTGTCTCTGTGTTGGAGCACATTCCAATTTCACGTCTACTTTAATGTCAATGGACATTGTGCGGGCGCAGTTAGCGACAGTTCTACACACATTTGCTAGAACTTATGCGTTTGCTTCTGTTTTAAAACTACTCCACCAATGTATTTCTCTTTTCATTCAACAGATGGCAGCACAAAGAAAGGGCCGATAACTTAGACTGCGCTCCTCAGGAGAGGTATGCTGCGTTCACGTAACCCAGCTTCATCTACGTAGTGCACGAGCGAACACGAAAGGGAGGAATGATTCTCCGTCTTTGCACGGGGCAATATCATGCAAAATTGCCTCAGAAAGCCCCAGCAGGCTCCAAAAGTGTCGTTACAAAGCCATTCCAACCTGATCGCACGAAGAGCCTTCCGTACACATCAGCACGATTACGCATGCTAAACAGAAACCATACTTGTCACAATGCTGTAAATGTTAAAAAAAGAATCACGTCAAAAGAGCGAAAACAGGGGCTAGTTGGTATGCCGTCATATTAAGGACGCAGTGTAGTAAGACTGGAAATCTGTGCATGCAATTTATAGATTGTTTGTCTTCCTCCCACCTCTCCTGTCCCTTTTTTCAAGCTATCGCTTTTCAAATCTATGCTCACAATTAAGCAACCAGAAGTAGTTTTTCTTCATTTTCAAATGTTCCAAAGAAAGAAAACAGGTAGACTTCGCTACTGAAAAACATTGCGGATAATGTATTAATCAGTGTTGGTCTCTTCGTTGAATACAATCCCTACCAGCCTGTTTTTATTACGCTCGGCCAGCTATGCTCATTCACGCGTGTTATCTTACTTCCACATTCTCCTTGTAAAAGCAAAACAAAAAGATTTATAATGATTCGTTGGTATATACGCCTCCCAATCCGCAGTGTGGGTGTGCGCCATTTGACGCCTACAAGGCGGCGGCAGCAACAACAGCTTTCCGAGCTTGGAGTGGCAAAATGAGCCATTCGAGATTCTTGACGCGGCGGCGATACAGCGTGGATAGAGAGTCTAGGCTCCTTGTTGAGATTCCGTGCGATTGCCAGAGCGCAATGGCACCCCCTCCCCTCTCTATTTCCGTATCTTTCTTGCTAATGCCAATGCTCTTCCGAGTGCTCATGTCTGAGTTGAGATATCTGAGGCTCCGGACGGCATCCCTTCCTTCCTGCCTCGTAATAAAGAAGAAATTTTTAAGTAATAAAAGAAAACGAAATAGATTAGGGTCTTTACGAAAGAATCTCCCGCGCGAACGGCGAAATTCAGTAGCAAAGAAAGCAAAACAGAAGTCTGGAATCCAAAGTTAAGTTCGATAAGGTAAACGATGGCCGCGCGCGCCCTGCTCGGTCTCATATGATGGCTCGGCTTTGGGGTCTTAAATTAAATTGAAAGTTTAAGCCAAACATATGGCTCAAAGCTGCTGCTCCTGGCAGCCACAACAAAGAATGGGGGGACAGAGGCGCTCGTTCTGAGAGCTTCAGAGCCTTTGCGGATTTCCAATGATGAGAAAGACAGGCGAAAAAAAAGAAGGAAGGAAGGAAAATGAGGTCGACGGAATCCCGGGGAGCCTTGTGGGATCAAAGAGCTCGCGTCTGAAAAGCGTTTGCATCGGCGGTGCTCTATATACGACATCCGCCGCGAGCGATATCGCGCACGGCTTCTTAAGACCAGCAGGGGGGGAGCACGGCATATGCGGTGGACTGCGAGGGAGGGCAGTGCGGCGAGACGGAGGAGGACGCAGAGAAGGACGGCCAGGATAGCGTCCGATAGAGAGAAGCGGTCAGCTCCATTTCGAAGGCGTAGAAACGAAGGCCGCTCACGAGTCCTTGACAAGAAACGAATGCGGGGCAAGGGAAATTAACGAACAAGGCTGTTGGAGCGAAGAAATAAATAAAAAAGAAACAAAAGAAAGAGAGAAGGGCGCGCCTATTTTTTTTTTTTTTGTAGCACGCGCGCACGTGTGTGAGTGCGAGTGCGTGTAATGTCCGAACGCTTAGCGAATCGGGGGCTTCGCACCGAGCGACGCGACGCTGCTCGCTACAGCCTCGGAGGGAGCGCAAGGGAACGGCGTTGCTCCTGGTGTCCCACTTTAGGCGAGACCCCGGCACACCGAATGCTATACGCTTCTACTCCTTCCCTTACCTCCCACACAACTAGCACCTTATAACCACCCTGGGGCTGTGTAGCTGCGTGGCCCGCACCCCACCCCTTCTCTTGAGCGCCCGAGATCGCGCACTTCGTGCCGTTCATCGGAGGGGCAGGGGTTTGTGCAGGAGGAGGTGGAGGGATGCTGGAAATGTGGGGACGTAATTGCTACCGCGCTGCCCCGGAGCCAATTTGTTCTTAGCTCCCCCCCCTCCCCCCCCCCTCCCCCCCCCCCCCCCCCTTCAGCCTCCAATGCTTCGCAAGTGTTGCGGGTGGGTGCGGGCACTCTCTGCCACTCGCTGCGCTCGCCGTTTGTTTGGCAGTGGAATTGTTTGAGCGCGCTCCGAGCGCCGCCCGCCAGACCGTTGCGACGCTAGCCCGGTGCGTCGGCGAGCGCTTCGTGACGTGACGGTCCGGCCAGCGACGGTATCTCTCGGTTTCTTGTTCTCTCTCTCTCCCTCGTTCGCTACCCGCTCACGGTGCTGTCGGCCCCTCCCCCTCCCCAACCCTTCCCTTCACCTTCATTCCTGGCTGCCCGCTCCTTTTCGCTTACTTTTTTCTTTACCTTCGCTTTGAGCTACGCCGGCCATTTCTCAGTCGATTATCCTTTTTTTTTTCTTCATCCCGAAAGCGCACCGCTCACGCCACCTTCTCGAAGGGGGGAAAGAACACCTCGGGGCATTTCAGTCACCGTCTAGTGGCCGGCGGAATCGAGTCTGTGGATAGAAGAAAAGAAAAGAAAAGAAATATGAAAGGGAAGAAGGAGAGCGAATAGGGGCGTTGGTCGATTTTGCGGCTTTCGATCTCCGTTTGTCGCTATCGCGTACCATCGCGGGCCTGCAGAGCGATTTAATTCCAACTGCAAGGACGTTTCTCCGTCGAGCCGGCCTCTCCTTCCCCGCGCCGGCGCTCGACGCCAGATCGGTCGCGGGTCAGGCTTTTCACCGTAACGGGAATCAAATTGTTTCGCCACTCCGAACTTTTTTGACTTGGAATCATTTCTTTCTCTGGCTTGCGCCAACCGGTCAATGTGGGAGCCGGGTTATTGCGCCGTGAGATAAAATTAGCATATAACGGTGGGCGAGCAGACTTTACTTTAGCGTGACTTCATCGATTGCTTTCGTTGATAGCACTGCGGCCCGCATCGCCTTACAAGTCCTAATTAAAAGCGCGCTTTGTGATAAAGACCAGGCTAGTGCCATCAACCCAAAAATGGTGCACTTTTTTTTTCTTTCTGTGTACTGCGAAACTTTGCGAGCCTTATACTATATAGCAACCTTGCAGGCGTGTTCCGAATAGAAGAGAAGCAACCTGTACCTACGACACGTGCTTGTCATGGAGGAACGTAGTGTGGAAGGAGATAATGGCCGCCCTCTAACGGAGAAGTACCACACGCAGTGCACTGAGTCGAATAGCACTCTGAAGCATCGTCTGATGTAAGTCTAGGGATTAAGAAGTCACACAGCAATTAGAGCAACAAGCTCCGAGACTTGTCGCTTTTCAACGCGGCTCAGAAATTGCAATAATTGGTATAGCGCACACACCCCGCTTTCCCCTAGCCGTTACATTTACTGGCGTGGCCTCTAGCTGCGACGTCTAGGGAACTCCTGAAAACTTGTTTGCACCAGCAAAATTAACGGTTCCCCGGCAGGGCCAATTGCAGATTTCAGTGGATGCCACCATCGTTGATGGCGTCGTAGAAAATTCTTGTATAATAGCATGCGTCGTTCGGTTTTCAATTCGGTTTTCTTAAATGGGAGGACATAATAAAAAAAGAAGGCAACTTCATTTACATCAAGTGCCGTGGGCGAGATGCCCCACCCTCCCGACCCGTCACGGTTCTTTGACGGGTCGGACCATAAGGGAGCAGCAGGAGGATGAGTACCGGGGCTGCAAGGGGTCAGGAGCGACCCACACCTGCGGTGTCGAAGCGCCTGTGGTATAACTAGTGTTAAGTGCAGAAAATATTCGGTGGCAAAAGGTATCCTGCGCTGTGCTGAAAACGCGGTTCAGTACAGAGAACCTCAAGTGCCAGAGAAAACATAGCACTACAGTCAAAGCAGCGTATAGCACGCACATCAGTTCTTCCTACCGGTAGACGCTGAAAAGTCAGGTATTAATGCAGTAGCTTTGAAGGCCCTGTTACGCAGGAAATCCGGTGTCGGCGTTGTGAGCGAAAAATCACGGGCATGGATATTGGCATGTGGTCCCCAGAGGACAACCCATGAGGCAGGTGGACCACCTAGGTCAGGTGACCTTGCAGCGTCATCGCAACCTGCCCACCGTGGCAGGTGGCCGTTAAATTAATGATTGGTCGCTCTGGAAGAGACACCTAGGTCGCACAAAGGCGTACCACTGGGAGCACCTGCCATCGCAGGGCAGTGGTCCATCGCTTAACCGCTGCACCACTGCACCAGGAGGGGTATGAGGACTCCTAGGGACCCGCCGCAGTGGCTCAGTGGTTAGGGCGCTCGACTACTGATCCGGAGTTCCCGGGTTCGAACCCGACCGCGGCGGCTGCGTTTTTATGGAGGAAAAACGCTAAGGCGCCCGTGTGCTGTGCGATTTCAGTGCACGTTAAAGATCCCCAGGTGGTAGAAATTATTCCGGAGCCCTCCACTACGGCACCTCCTTCTTCCTTTCTTCTTTCACTCCCTCTTTATCCCTTCCCTTACGGCGCGGTTCAGGTGTCCAACGATATATGAGACAGATACTGCGCCATTTCCTTTCCCCAAAAACCAATTATCATTATTTATCCTAGGGATCTACGTATGAATGTAAAATAGAGAATTACCTTCTGCATATATAAGAGTTAACTCAAAACGCCATCGCGTCACACTCTTAAGAAAGAGCTTAGGTGACTCCTCCATTTTTTTTTTCTGTTTTCCTTGGTTCATAACATCTTTCAAAATAACTACAATGCTTCAATCCCGAAGCGCAGGGATTACATGTCGAAGTGGCTCGGCGGTTATGGTGTTGTACTGCTGAACGAGGCGTTGTACGTTCGATAACTAAAAGGCCTGCCAGACTAAAGGGCATTAAATTATTCGCACTGAAACTCCAACCGGCCTTACAAAACATTCGATGTTAGAAGCTAGCCTGTATAGATTGGTTGTATGGCACCCCTCTTGGCAGTGCTATGGTTTTAGGAAGCAAGATCGTCGACAGAAGTAATCAGACAGCGCAGCTAGATGTATAAGCAAAGTAGGCGTGAATGCATCCACCTAATTTTGCAGTTTATCATGTTTCTTCTCCAGTCGGGCAGCGAAATGAGAAAAATCTGTACTAGACAGAAAAGCCCAAGAATAACGACATGTTCTTCCTTCGGACAGTCGTCTGACCTAACGATAATACTAAAGAAAAGCAAAAAAGAAAGGGGAAGAAATGAATATGTTGATCGCAAGCGGAAGGAGACAAGCGCGACAACTGAAAGGTCGCTGACATTGGCTGGTGACACGGCGCGCATCTCAACGAGCGCCCCTCAGCGTCTCCGCACCGTCGGTGACCGGTGGGTTTCCGCAAACGTGTCACGCCAGACGAACGCCCACTTATTTATTTATCTTCCTGCTTAAGTATACCAGCGCGGACGTCTGTGGTGGGCGCTTTTCCAAGACGGTGCAATAGTACAGCCGCCTAGGTTGAGATGTGTCGGGAGATATAATTAGAGAACAGGAACTGTGTTTAATATTGATGTTTCCGAGCTGCTACCGTACAATCATGTCGTCCGATCAGTTTTACCGCTCCGTTCAGTGAGTCTAATTGGTGAATTTTTCTTTACGTTTTCTTAAAGCACATTGATTTAATGTAAGTCGCATGCTCTTGCAAGAAGTATTGACAGAGTGAACAGGCTTTAACACCATCTCTGGAGGCGTGTTTTGTTGCAATAGTGGCCGGAGTTGGCAGCCTCGTTATCTCTTGGCTCGAAAGAGGTTTGAGCCTCACCCACACTCTCCTTTTATGATTCATCAGTGTTTCAGGATTTATTATCTTTCCTTTAGCTTGTAAACATTTCGCTCAACACCAATGTCCCATGGTCGCAATTCAGAGAAATCCCCGATTCGGTTGGCAGTTTTGAGCGGGAATGCGCGAGGTTTTACTGGCACTTGGAGTTCTCCGAAGGGCTGCAAGTACTTGAATAATAACATGAGTCTCTCTTTATCTGTGCTGAGTATAAATTCTAGAACAGGTGAACTATATTCACTGTTCCTTCCCCTCTGACTTGTTACAGCCGCAGAGTGTCAGCATAGTTTCGTTATCGCTGGGATCGACCGGTGGACGTGGTTTAAAAAAACAATCAAATCGATTCGAGTGACAACAGCCGATATATTATAGCCAATGAGCCCAACTCGAAAAATACGCCAGAAAAAAGTTCTGGGCGCGTCTTTGCACTGCGAAAATGGAGGTAGAACGGTCTCTGAAGTTACTGTACCACGTTATGTGAACCACGAGATGTTGGAGTCAGTTTCAAGAAGAAGACTTTCAGCATTCGCTAGAAATTTTCTCTGAACTTCGCTTCTTTTGCTACTCAGCGCTTCACCGGGTGTCTTTCGCAATACCTCATGTACTGTAACCTTCAGTGCGTCTCCGATAAAAAAAAAACAGTAAAGGCTATAGGTTTATCGCCAGAGAGCGCAGGATGCGACTGAAACAAACTAAGTGCATTTAAACATATCATAAGTCGAGCACATATACGAGGTGTCACAAAAAAAAAAAACGAGACTGGCCCAATAAATTATTGTACTTACACGAATCAGTTCTCTGTGACATTATCGCCTTCAAAGTAGTAGCCTTCAGCCTTCACACACTTCTGCATTCGGTGCTGCCATTGCTGGTAACAGTTCTGGAACGAGGTTTTTGGAAGGCCCTTCAGGAGATTCTCCGTTTTTGCCTGAACCTCTTCAACTGAGGTAAAATGAGTTCCCCATTAAGCGAAGATTTAACTTTAGGAAAATAAAAAAAAGTCGCATGGAGCCAAATCAGGTGAATAAGGAGGATGCCCCATCACAGTAATGTTTTTGCTGGTCAGAAACTGCTTGACAGATAGGGCCGTGTGAGCGAGTGCACTGTATTGGTCCAACAGCCATCCATCACTCCACAACTATGACCTTTTTTCCCTAATTTTTTGACGGCGTCTTTTTAGTACTTCATTGTAGTAGTGTTGATTAACAGACTGACCACTGGGAACCCACTCAATCGTTGCAATTCCATTAATGTCGAAGAAGACAATTAACATTGCCTTGAATTTTGATTTTGACATGCGTGCTTTGTTGGGTCTCTGGGATCGTGGAGACTTCCACTGCATTGGCTGGCGCTTATTTTCTCGGTCATAGGTAAACATCCATGTCTCACCACATGTTACAACAGATTCCAACAAATTTGGCTCGTTTGCAATGCGTTCTAACATGTCCACACACACGTCTTTACGGCACTGTTTTTGGTCATCGGACAGAACTTTTGGAACAACCTTCGCACAAATCTTCCTCATGCGTAATTGGTCCGTTTGAAATGCGTCGAACAGCTTCCCTGTCCAAGTTAACCAAATGCGCCACTGCACGAGCACTTAGTCTTCGGTCACCACGGATCACATCACGAACTTTGGCAATGTTTGGTCTGTAATCACGGACCTTCGGCGCCCAGCACGTTGATCATCTTCCACACGGTCCGTTCCCCCTGAAAACCGCTTATGCCATTCAAATACACGTGCACGAGACAAAGTTTCATCTCCATAAGCCTCAGTTAACATTTGAAATGTTTCCGTGGCTGATATTTTAAGTTTCCCAAGAAACTTGATTGTTGATTCGCTGTTCGGTTTTTACATCAGTCATTTTTTCCGGCAGAATGCAGTTGCACGTGTTCACTCAATGACGCAGCACTCCCAACTGGCGTGATCGGTTCTGTCGAAACTGTTAAGAAACTGTTAAGGAACTGTTAGATGTCCGATGCCCATTCTCCTCCGTTAAACGTGACAAAAGATCACTTGGTGGATTTTGTTAGCCTCAAAGCCCATCTTCTTTTTTGTCTTCTGCTTCTCCTCGTCTTTTAGCAATGCACGGCTGCACTATGTACGACTGACAAGGGCAAACCAAACTTTTAATTCACAGGTAGATTGTCCACATGTAGGTCGCTACCTACCGGCCTATCCTGCGTGACGCAACTGTGTTGTCTTGTCTGTAGCAGCGAGCGGTGCAGTGGTATTCACAAGTGCTTAATGCCAGCTATTTGTAAGGGGCAGAACTTCTATCGTATGAACACTGTAGGAGGGTAAAAGACAAATGGGCGTCTATGTCCTGTGGAACTTCGAGCCTGACTGACTTCAACGACGTCGAAGTTCCGTCATCAACTCTCTTCTGCCGAACGGCCCAAGATCCGGCTTGCCACCTCGTGTTTCAAGTCCAGCGCTGTCCCGTGTGCTCCTTCTTCTGGTGATTCCATCTGTTTGCTGGTACCAATATGTTCCATTCAATCCAACTGGCCCGCATGGCCACCGTGTTAAAGTTCGTCTCTATAACTTTGCTTAAAAAGGAACACCACAGCCACGCATTGTCTTTATGCTCAAAGCAAACAAAAGTCTCCCGTGTACGCTTGCACCCGCAAATAACGGTTCTGTAGCGTAAAACGCAATATTTTTTAATTGTTCATTATTTTCCTTCAAACTGCAGCCCAAAAAGCGCGAACAATAGCGGCAGCCGTGGTGCGCCGAGCACAACTCACCTTTGCATTCGAATAGCCCTCTATTCACAACTGTTTCTTGCGCATCGCACTTAAGCCGTTTAACTCCATCGTAGGAAACTAAACTCAAGTCAACGCACTACAAATACGTGAATAGAACCTCAATGCAGACGCTGTAGGAAGCTTTTGAAAAATCGACTTGCAGCACTGCAGTCTCTCTTTAATTGGCTTTGCAGTAAACTAGGACGCTTCTAACTTCGTGAATGTTCGTGAAAATGCTTGTGCCTCAAAATGCACAAGTTCTGTGTCGTCCTATGATATTCTTCTAGCTCTTATAAATAAGAAGAAACGAGAAAGAAAACAGACGTGACGAACTAGCGTCTGTTCTTTGTGTCCTGCGTCTCCTGCATTGTCGTTTATAAACGCTTCAGAAAAGTACATTTCGTGTTTGGTTACTAGCTGCTGCAGTTGAATATGCAAACGGCCATGGTATTCGCCATAACCCTTATTAGGTGGACAAAATCTTTGTGATCATGTGCATTGTGATATTCAGTTGTCCTATGTCTTCTTACCTCATATGGCGCTCAAGGGACAAGCATAGTTTGCAAATCAAGACGGCGAGTTACTACGCCGGGAAAACTCCGGAAGTGCGCGTTGTAATATCACAGCGACGCCTTGTTTGAATTTGTTTTAAATGTCGAAGTTAATTCATCTGGGCCCTCAGACTTCTGAGCATTCAAGCCATAGAGGCGCACTTGACCACCATTATGGAGGCGACAGTCTCTAAAGAGGCCCTTAGTTTCCAATCGCAATTCGGCTGTCTAGACACCATAACCGATCCAAGAGAGGACATAAAAGTGCATAAAAGCGTCCGCTGTACTGGTAGGGCTGCCTGCCGCCGCGCGCGCGCGCGCGCGCGCGCGCGCGCGCACACACACACACACACACACACACACACACACACACACACACACACACACACACACACACACACACACACACACACACACACACACACACACACACACACACACACACACACACACACACACACACACACACACACACACACACACACACACACACACACACACACACACACACACACACACACACACACACACACACACACACACACACACACACACACACACACACACACACACACACACACACACACACACACACACACACACACACACACACACACACACACACACACACACACACACACACACACACACACACACACACACACACACACACACACACACACACACACACACACACACACACACACACACACACACACACACACACACACACACACACACACACACACACACACACACACACACACACACACACACACACACACACACACACACACACACACACACACACACACACACACACACACACACACACACACACACACACACACACACACACACACACACACACACACACACACACACACACACACACACACACACACACACACACACACACACACACACACACACACACACACACACACACACACACACACACACACACACACACACACACACACACACACACACACACACACACACACACACACACACACACACACACACACACACACACACACACACACACACACACACACACACACACACACACACACACACACACACACACACACACACACACACACACACACACACACACACACACACACACACACACACACACACACACACACACACACACACACACACACACACACACACACACACACACACACACACACACACACACACACACACACACACACACACACACACACACACACACACACACACACACACACACACACACACACACACACACAACACACACACACACACACACACACACACACACACACACACACACACACACACACACACACACACACACACACACACACACACACACACACACACACACACACACACACACACACACACACACACACACACACACACACACACACACACACACACACACACACACACACACACACACACACACACACACACACACACACACACACACACACACACACACACACACACACACACACACACACACACACACACACGGGGGAAGGGGGCGGGGCCGAGGCCGACACCGCCGCACAACAAACCTCAGGGTTGCAGATATGGTGAGCGTCGGGCGCCACGCGCGGTCTACCGTTTTCTCCCCTCTATAGCTGTCTGTGGCCGTCCGTCCTCTGTAGCACCCGCCGCATTCCACACAAGCGCCTTCGCCAGCATATCGAGGTCTATAATTCTCACGATAGGCGCAATGTCGCTGGCACGAGTCGGCGGAGTGAGTTCTTGTAACCCTGATTATGAGCAATGTATAGTCCTAATGTATCCAGTCCTTCTCAATCCGAACAGGAGAACTAGCCACTGACGTGGCTGAGAATTGGGATCTTCATCTGCAAGAACACAGTCTCCATACGTATATTAACCGGATATTAGTTAACTCAATGCTTTCCAAAACCTAACCATCCTCAGTGACAACTTTTGTTGAGCAATATAATCTGAAAAAATGTTGAATTAGTTGCCCAGCGGCCACGGAATATAACTGCAAATCTTGAAGAACATGTCAAGTTAAAACGTGTGGCACCTTTTTTCTTATAGAAGGCGGTTGTGTACAAGAAGTGCTCCAGAATCGTCGATTTGTTTTTCTTCCTGGAAAGCAGTGAAGAACGAAGAGACAATACTGACACCAGTAGAGATAGGGTGGGTCAAACCGCTCAGAAGACGCACAAGCGTCCACGCTGATGGTGTTTGAATGTTTTGTGTTTGGACGACACTTTCCGTCTTTCCGCAGTAAAGCTTCGCATTCACGCGGGTCACGCACTTTAACCTGTTCCCGGAGGTCGTCGCCGCACTGAATCCCCGTGCAACGCACTTTCTTCCTCTACACGACGCGAGCCGTAACGCCGTATGGGCGGCCCACGCTTCGGGCACTCTGCATTATATACCCTCCTCGGGCCCAGGGTGCGAGCAGGCCGTGGCTCATCGTTGGGTCACGTGCTATCAACGTCCTCCGAGACGACGCGATACAAGCCACGTAAGCTATATCAGGAAGCGAGGAACATGCGCCCCGTCTTGATCGCGCGTCAGCGTATAAGTCGTCAGCATCCGCGATATGGTCGGTCGGAGGCCGATTTTACGCGGCCGTAAAGAAGGGAGGGCGGTGGAAGGCGGCGATGAGTCTCATCCTCCCATCTTCCCGATGGTCGCTTTGGGAGCGTAGGGAGGCTGAGCCGGCCGCCGCTGCAGTATATAGTGGCGGGAAGAAGCGGTGACCGAATAACGAGGCTGGCTGGGCGCCCTAAAGCGAGGCGCTCAAATTTATGGAAGAACTGCGCGCCTTCCCCGAGTCGTTCGCACTAACGAAGAGGTGACATGACGGGCGCAGATGCACGCGTGCTTCGCAGTTTTTTTTTTTCTTGTCGTTGTGCCCTTTTCCACCCTCCTTACTTGGCGTCTGTGATCGCGAGTCTGCTTTTATCGTCTTGCCGGTTTTGCGTCATGCTGTCCGATGTTTGGGTGCGCTAACCACTGATGGCTATATGCAAAGAATGTGCAACGCGTGCACTGTAGAGCGGTCAGCGTGTTACCTGACTTGAGGTAACCAGCAGTAATGGTGCGGAGGGAAGGCGGGCGAATACTTGCCTTAAAGATTAGATGAGTGATCTTCATGGAGGCCGTAACTGTCGTATAGCCTTGGTGCAAAAAAAAAAAAAAGTTAGCTTTCAGAGCCGGCTACAGCGGTATGCAAGCGTTCGTGATTAATGGATATGTGTTCTGTGCATTTCTTCCTTGCACTGACATCGCCTCACTGATTTCACTGCCTTTGCAGTGATTGTTAGTTTGAAACGCTTGGTTACCATACCTTCGATAAGAGTGAGAGCAGTTAGGAAAAAAACGCAAAATTGCGCAATTTCGGAGATGGTGTGAAGAATTTTGCTAACTATTGACGGTTCTGTCCAGGAAGAATATGCTGGCAATGATTCCGTTCGACTCCCATTTCAAGAGAGAAGATAGCCTTCAGAACGCGAAAAATCAGACTTTATCGAGCTTGGCGCAAGCGAACTTTGCCGTCGCGAACAGACCTTATTTCGTGAATCCTGACATAAAGGCGGCTAAGAAGATGGTGAGAATTCGGCTATATGGTGCGCCGCAAAAGCATGAGTTGTACTTGGCGCAGGAAATAAGGTGAACTCAACTGTTTATTTACATGAGGTGACAGACCATGATACTGTATGCTCCTCTTCTTTGCTGCAAGTGCTACTTCAGAGGCTTATTCTTCGCAGGTCTCATGGGTGGGAAGTGAGGCGGTATGATATGTGCTCTTGACAAAACAATTGGCAACAACAAGAATGCGGGTTGGACGACTAGCTTGAGGACGTTCACTGTACAACCTAGAAAAGTAAGCTGAAAGAAAGGCAAAACCCAGCTTCCGCTTAAAATCCTCATCAATCCAGACAGCAAAGAACCAACCAGTAAAGCACTCCCACCTCTTTGACGCACCTTCGCACCCATCACGTTTGCGGCGAGAGGCTCAAGACGCGAACACCCACAAGTCGCTAAACGAGAATATCGGCGTCAGTGAAGCCTAAGCGTCGCGTGTATTGATTCGCGAATAATCGAAGTCTCGCATCTCCTTACAAGCTTACGGAGGAGGCAGCCGCAGATGGGTCCCCAGCGCACTGCCATTTCCTCCTCCTCGGCTAGGGCCGTGATGTGCCGGCCGGGAATTAAACTTCGCTAAAGACTACCCAGGCTATGCCCAGAGAGGGAGATATCTGAGTTTGCATAAAGTATTTAGCGCCGACGGGGACTGCCGGGAACGAGCGGCGGCAAAGATGGAGTCCTTAAACGAGCCGCGCGCGCAAATTAGGAGGAGCCTCCATCAGCCTGCGCATCGCATCGTTCCTGCCGAGGAGCGGCCTTCAAAATCACTGGCATTTGCGCCGCCGCGAACGCCGCCTCTCCCCCGGACTCGCATCCAACGCGCTCTTCTTCTGTTCTTCTTCCTATTCTAGATTGCCCCCTCTTTCTCTCTCTTTCACGACGGGCTATTCCTGTTTAACGACTCTTCCGGCGGCGAGCAGGCAAGACCTCTCGCCCCACGCATCGTTCGTTCCCGAAACAACTTGCGCTCAGCGGAGCGAAAGCGCTCTCGCCTTCTTTCCACCCTGGCGCAATAATGTGATCCGAAGAACGCTCACTGTTACTCTGCCAAGATTCGCTCTCGTGACCCTTACGCTCTTCTCCGTCCTTCCTCAAAGTGTGACTCAACCGTATTCTTCGGAATGCAGTCCTGGAGCGTCCGCCTGTGTGGGTCGCTTCGCGAAGCAACACAAAAGGCGTAGGTCGTAATGCCGCCGCGGTCAGATCGCGGAACTTCACTTTTCGTCGCGTCGTCGCAGAGTGGCTACGCTTTCATCACCGATCGGAGTCTTTAGTGCCTCGCGGAAGTACAATGCGCAGTGACACTGCTGCTGCTGTTGCGGAGTCTGGCTCTTCTCCCTTGCAGATGACTGTCCCGCCGAGGGAGGCATCGTGATGCCTTGAGTACCGTGAAAGCGTCGTCGCTTTCGGCGAGAGTCTCGCGGCCACCTAACGCTATTGAGCGCACCTGGGACGCTATCCGAAATCCATCAACGCGCTGCTGCTTCTTCTTTTCATCGTTGTTGCCCTAGTCGTGGGCTGCACTGCGGTGTCAGTCGGTGGCCCAGACGCGGCACTGCAACCAGCGAATAACGTGCCACAACTATAAGGCGGAAGCACAGCTGTACGCCGTGAAGGAAACAGGGTCAGTGGGAAGAAGTGCGGATGTAGATTAAATTTGTTTCCGGAAAGTGTGAACTTCTCTCTCTCTCTCTGTTTTTGTGGTTCTTTAAAACGGCATATGTCTTCGTTCTCATTTTCTTTTATCGAGAGTGACGTCTTAGTGTGCGGTAGAAACTTCGTCGGAAAAAAAAAATCTTCTTGAAGAACTTTAATGGTCGACGTGATAAAAACACTCAACGTGACTCGATGGGGATCGCGTGAGGAGCGCTGAAAGAGAATAGCCGGAGATATGAGTGATTTTCTACAGTCTTAATTTACTCCAATCTTTGGCGAAATTTTCGCTTTGACGGCGAAGTTCGCCTAACCATAATTGATCCAATCGTCATCCCATACTTATTATCATTTTTCGAATAGAGGAGTCAATGTTAATTAAGTTCACATTTTTGGCAACAGGCATAATCTGTACAAGAATTTTAGCATTTCATTTTTGAAATCGCAGCGCCGTCTACGGTGGACTCTGAAGCGAATATGTGGAAGTTATGCTGATTAGCGAAAGCCGAGAAGGGGTTTTAAATTTTGTATGTGTGTATGTATGTGGCATGTGTGTGAACTCTCCTGTATATTTTGTGTTCTCATGTCCGCCGCGCAGTTAAGGATATAAAGGCAAACCAACTAGCCCTGGTTTGTTCACTTGTGTATTGTGCTCCTGTATCCTGCCTTTGTATATTTTGTGTGATTCACTGTGTTTCGTTACCACGCTTTATGCAGCACCGCTGTGTTTACAGTAGACCTCCTTATTTTTCTTTGCGAGAAACTGTAGATGGTACAGCGCTGCACTAATGCAAAAAAAAAAAACAACGTAACGCAAAAACAACCTTTTTGTCTGAGTAGATAGCTCACTATGCGATAGATGAGTTTTCATTTGATGAAGCTGAAAAGGGGGACGCTGCGCCCCTACTGTAAGTAACTGCCTAACCAATGGTTAGTACCTGAACATCGGCCTGCAGAAAAAGAGACAGGGGGAAGCAGAAGGGTATAAAAGAGACAACGAAGTTCAAGGGCGCTCAATTCGGTAATAGTGCTTACAAGTAGGAAGGGTTAACACAAACTTAACTGCGTACCAACTTTCCCGGCAGCGCAGCCGTAGTCAAACCAGTTAGGATCGCAAGCCCGACTACTTTACAAAAGGTGCTCGCCTGTTTTCCTGCCAGTTCTTTGTTCTCTAAACGCGCGGTGCATAACTACGCGCAAGTGGCTGCGTAACCTACGCCCTCTAACAACCTCTGTGCGAAACAATGAGGTCTGCTTCAATTCTTCGGATGCCTCGTTGTCTCAGTTCCGTTACGGTTCGACACGTTGGACTCACTATTCTTCAAAGAGCCACAGCGCTGGAAGAAAGGGAGGCAGTCTGAGAAGGGAGCGGTCACCGCCGCCGCGTGCCGACAGCAGACTCCTTGAATGACGGGGCACTTTGTCGCCGTCAGTGTTTTTCCGCTCGACGGCCTGAGGAAAGTTTGCGAAATTAAAAACGACCACTTATCTCGCACAAACACGGGCGGCAGTGGTGGCTGAGTAGATAAATCTCGTGCACGGGGCCAAACGCGCCCCGCGTACACACGCACGCACGCGCTAGCGCGCGCGTCCGGTCTGCATGCCATTGAAACCCTCCTTCAGAACGTATGTGTGTCGCTTAATTGGGTGCAGCATGGTTGGTACTGCAGTTCCGATGAAGCGGTCGATCTTCATGGAAAGAGTCGGCCTGAGGCGCTGGAAAGAAGGCGATCTTATCATCGACTCGGGTCATAATAATACTGGCCGGTTTCTTTCCGAACATTGTGCTACAAGCATAGAACGAACAGTCACGAACCACCTGTTGTGCAGGAAGAAATTTGGCTCGGTGCGAGGCGAACACAAAATGAAAAGAAAAAAAAAACGATTTATATGCATGCGGTGCCCGCGCAATGTACTGGGCAAAGCAGAGACCACGTAGCATTGTTTTGTATTATTATAATTGAGGTCAAATCGTGTGCCGGAATTTTGGTTGCGTGATGGTTACTGCACAAAAAAAAGAAATGAAAAATAAATATTGTGCCGTTTTAAAGGTACCATGCCTAGCCCAAAGTGCGATCAGTACGTTGATACATTGACATTTTTTTTTATTCATTCATTGATCTTCTTATAACGGAGCAACAGCTTGGCTGCGGCATTTTGATTGCGCACGGTGCCTTTATAGAGTCAAGAGAAAGAGATGTTTGCTCCGTGAATGGCGCCACGTTTTAGTTTATTTGTGTCATATGTCTTTAGGCACTCAAGCTAAACAAAATGCAACAGGATGACGGACTTGCATTTTCGATATCAAAAATGATGTAAAGCTTCAACTAAACTGGGCCGCTGCACCGTATATTCGGTATTTTCGATAATTAAAAGAGCGACCAACTTAAACAAGGAAACTGACATACCTGTAGATAAAAACGGCGCACTTTTGGCTGTCCTAGTACGACCACCGCGTGGCGGCACTATGCAGTTTGGGCATAGCTCGCGTGGCATACGCCGTTTTTGTTCCCGACTATATGCGGGCAGGGTACAAGTAGTCGCGTTACGGCGCGCACTCATGTCGGATACGGTATGCGGTCTCAGTGTCCACATCCTTTGAAAACATCCCCTCGGAGGTACTGTGGCCAGGGACGGAGTAGCGAGAAGCGGTCGAATAGTTAAGTGCAAACCCAGAGTGTCACGGCAGCCTCCAGCGCAGTGCACGAAACTGCGCCGAAAGCGGCGGTATAATGCTCAGCGTCGCGGCCCGAGGGCTGGCACGGGCGCCTCGAGAAAGGCGGCGAGGTCCAGCCGAGGGAACACGGTCAGATGGCGGACCGATACGGCGGTGAGTTGGCGGGGAAGGATAGCGCGCGCTGGCGGCGTCGGCCGGTGGCAGCGGCTCGGAAAAACGCGCGCGTGCGTGCGACCGCGTGCGAACGAACGGCAGCTGCTCGCTGGGAGGAAAAAGCGCCCGCGCCACACCCCTCCCTGGCAGCGCCACCGGAAAGCAGCCAAAGGGCCGATGGTCCCGCGCTGGTCGCAATGGCAGTGCGTGGTTTACAGCAGCCTGGTGGCGATGTGCGTCCAGCTGTGGTTACCAGTGTGTGTGTGTGTGTGTGGGGGGGGGGGGGGCGCATTTGTGTGTATGTATGAGAGATGCACAGGGAAGGAGAAGTGGTGTTTAATTACGCCGGATTGAGGATAAGCCTAGGGCTTTCAACTCTGTGAAATACAAGTTATTAGAGCAGTCTTTGGCACCTCTTCGTGACCTGTCAATCACTCTCGCTATCGCCCTGGTCCGGAAGACAATGGTAGATCAAAAACCTTATAAGACTGCCCCCCCCCCCCCCACACACACACACACACTTCCATCCCCAGGCATTCGAAAGTAGAGTTCAAGCATTCGAAAGCAGATTAGGACTCAAACTTTGGAATGATGCCGACGATTAGAATAGCTGTATTAAGCGTTTTATTCGGAACGACAGATTACGTTGGTTATTGCTGTGAACGTAACTTTTAATGCGGCGCTTTTAGTCATCCAATAAATTTCTTCGATAATTCATTGGGGAAATATTTAAGGCATTCAGCGGCGTACCCCAATGAGGCCTCAAAAGGCGGAAACGAAGGGGCGGAGAGATAATAAGAGCCAGGCGAAAGTTGAGCGTTTTCTCTAGCCTTGCGCCGTTAATTACTCGGATCCTGGTGTGTACCATTTACACCAAGGTCAAAGCATGCATCAGGACGTTCGCACCACTAAGCACCCCTCGAAGCATATCATAATAAAGCTGCCTTTCCTTAAGACGTTGCCAGGAGCGTTTGATCAGCTCCTAAATCTCAAGACGCAAGTTTCAGTAACCTTTAAAAAACGGCCTTCACATAGGAAGACAACGTTTCGGACAAGACTAAACTCTCCAGAAAGAGCATTACATGTCCACCAACAATACTGTGTGTATACACGTACACAATTTTTTTTCTGTTAGGAAGACAACGTTTCGGACAAGACTAAACTCTCCTGAAAGAGCATTACATGTCCACCAACAATACTGTGTGTATACACGTACACAATTTTTTTTCTGTTAGCACGCCTAATTAAGGATGCAATTTTTCAAAAACTCTTTTTACCCTTCTTCGTTTTCACGTCAACATCTGGAGGGGAAAATATTGTTTAAATCCTATAAGCTTGACATGAGAAAGGCGCAAGGGATGCTTAATTGCCTGCCCCGTTATGTCGCGGCGGTGCAAACCGCGATTTCAGTAAAACGGAACTTTACTCTCTTGCTTTTGTGACTGAGTTCGGAATACTGCTGTCTGAATACTCCCCTCATTTATTTTGAAGACGTTTACAGTTACATGAACACTTAATAGGAATGTAATGATTTTTGAGGGCAGCCATCGCATAAGTTGTCGCAAATGCAATGGGTGTTAATATTCCCACTTGCACAGCCACCCGAATTTTGATACTTGGCTTTATTACAATCTGTCATCCTGCGATTTATATTGCGTGCTGCGTGTTTATAAACCGAAAATTAGTAACGCCATCTACGAACCCGACCGCGGCGGCTGCGTTTTTATGGAGGAAAAACGCTAAGGCGCCCGTGTGCTGTGCGATGTCAGTGCACGTTAAAGATCGCCAGGTGGTCGAAATTATTCCGGAGCCCTCCACTACGGGACCTCATTCTTCCTTTCTTCTTTCACTCCCTCCTTTATCCCTTCCCTTACGGCGCGGTTCAGGTGTCCAACGATATATGAGACAGGTACTGCGCCATTTCCTTTCCCCAAAAACCAATTATTATTATTATTATTATTATTATTATTATTATTATTATTATTATTATTATTATTATTATTATTATTATTATCATCATCATCATCATCATCTAGGAACTAAAGAGAACGCTAAAACATGGAATAAAGCCCCCGGGGTGGCTCAGCGGTTATGGTGTTCTGCTGCTGACCCGAAAGACGCGGGTTCGATGCCGGCTGCGGCGGTGGCATTTTGATGGAGGCGGAATGCTAGAGGCCCGTCAACTGCGTGATGTTAGTACACGTTAAAGAACGCCATGTGGTCGAACTTATCCGCAGGCCTCCACTACAGCGTCCCTCTTAGCCTGAATCACTTTGGGACGTTAAACTCTACAAACCTAACTACTAAAACATGCAATAGTTAACTGCGCTTTCGCGGGAAGATGAGAACAAGGTTAAAAGAAAGCACCGAGCAAGCGTCAAGATTGAACTACACTGGTTGGAATGTGCTAAGAACTTTCTAAGGAACTAACTGTTGCAGGCAGGTCATTCGTCCACAGCTGGTGGCGAGCACTTACTTCAGCGTTCATGATTTCGAAAACGAAATCAGCAGCCTTATACTTATTTAATTGGAAACGAACAGCGTGCCTTTCAACCTTTTACAAGTTGTGATTCTGTTGTGATTAATAATAATAATAATTGGTTTTGGAGGGAAAGGAAATGGCGCAGTATCTGTCTCATATCGTTGGACACCTGAACCGCACCGTAAGGGAAGGGTAAAGGTGGGAGTGAAAGAAGAAAGGAAGAGAGAGGTGCCGTAGTGGAGGTCTCCGGAATAATTTCGACCACCTGGGGATCTTTAACGTGCACTGACATCATACAGCACACGGGCGCCTTAGCGTTTTTCCTCCATAAAAACGCAGCCGCCGCGGTCGGGTTCGAACCCGGGAACTCCGTAACAGTAGTCGAGCGCCCTAACCACTGAGCCACCGCGGCGGGGAGTGATTCTGTTGTGCGCAGAACAGATCCCATACCGCGGAAGAAAATTTTAATTAAAAAAATAATTATTTTATACACTGTCTCAAAGAGCGCGTGCTCTAATTTGTATCGTAAAGAGCCAAGACTGCGTGCGGCAGATGCCCAAATATACTTAAGATGGGCAAACCGGGACAATGTGCTAGAAACTGTTACTCCCATGTACTCATTCCTTTACTCCTTAACTGCACTTACGTATATTTTATTACCATTATCCGATTAAGTGGACCGTTTTGATTTGTAAAGCAAACTATCTCTGTTTTTTTACGTGTTTATTCTCAAGCATGAAACAGCAGATCATTGATTTATACTCACAAAATTAGTCATTAAATCCATTTTCATATTTGAACATGACTTTTTGTGAGCTAGACAGCAGTCTGCAAACAATCGAATGTTAACTTTAGGATGAATTACAGTGGTTATATCGTTAACGAAAATTAGGAAGAGAATCGGCCCAAAAACACTTTCTTTCGGAACTCCTCATGAAACTGGCAGTGTGTTCAAAGAGTACCCCTCATGTCTACGAACTGTGCGCGATTTCAAATAAATGCATTTATCCAATTCATTATGAACGAGGAAACGCCGAAAGTTTGAAGTTTAACAAAATTCGCGGTGGTTTAGCTCCGGTTAAACCTGGAGTGACGCGATAGCTACAGCTGGCTGAGTGGAACTTGGTCACGTGACCAACCACGTGACGAACCACGTGATCAGCCACGGCGCCGCGCCGGCGGCAGCTGCTCCGCACCACGTGACCAACCACGTGACAGCGTGGCGGCGCATCCATACGCTGTGGCTGCGCCGCCACGCTGAAAGCTCCAAGTGCTACCGTAATGTAGCTATTGCTACAAAACAAAAGCTTGCTCTGAGGTAGTTTGAGATTATGCACTGTGGTTCGAACCCGACCGCAGCGGCCGCGTTTTTATGGAGGAAAAACGCTAAGGCGCCCGTGTGCTGTGCGATGTCAGTGCACGTTAAAGATCCCCAGGTGGTCGAAATTATTCCGGAGCTCTCCACTACGGCACCTCTTCTTCCTTTCTTCTTTCACTCCCTCCTTTATCCCTTCCCTTACGGCGCGGTTCAGGTGTCCAACGATATATGAGACAGATACTGCGCCATTTCCTTTCCCCCAAAAAAACCAATTATTATTATTAGCGACAGAAAAGTGTCCAGTCCTCGTTCCGTGCACCTTCTGTCGCCATGTCTTTCATCGGCTTACCTCCGTATCTTAATAATTTACCAAGTTCCCCAGATCTCTCCACTTCTCTTCAGCAAATCGAGCGCTCTCACCATCCCAGCCGAACGACGCCACTCCGTTCACGCGTTCGCCTTATACTACCCACACTCAAAGCCCCGTCTCAGCCGGCCAGCTACACCGACGCCACCGGCCGGACATTGGCGGCCTGGTATACACGCATGTCTTGCCCTCTGCCTGCGACGGAAGCCCGGTGAAATGACTCACGAGGAAGCGAACGTGACCGCGTCGTCCCACGACGGAGAAACTATTTTCCGACTGTCACGTGATCTGCGAGCGACGGGCGGGCGGGCGAAGCGGGAAAGTTTCGCTGTTACGACATCAGAGACAACTAACTGCCTGGCGCAAAACGGGCTGCACCTATGGCCGCCTTTTTCCTTTCCCCTGTGTACGGCGGTCAGTTCGCCGCGTGGCTTTGCTTGTTTCTCTTTCAGTTGGGAAGGCACGCCGAAATGAAGGTAACCGGAGCGACCTATCGGTGGCCCGATCACGCGGCGCTGCGGACCAAATATGCGGCTGCCGGCCGATCGTCATTAGGTCGACTTGGTCGCGCCGGTTGCTGGCGATTTCTTTGCCGGATCGAGCCCTGTCTCTGATCTCTCGGCCGCTGCTGATAGCTGCGCCGATGATGGTGGCTGTGGCAAGCTGCCCCGTCTTGGTCGATCGCTGCGCCCAGAAACAGTGCGAGGGAGACGCGGCACGCGAAAAAAAAAAAATGAGCGGATGACACCAGCGCTGTCTCGCAACCAACGCGTTCCGTGCAGTTGTAGTTTGTATCGAGTCCGACGAGCTCTTTTGTGGCCCTTAATTCACGCTTTGCTAACGGTGCCATTCCAGCATTTCTCGTGGCTGAAAGTTTGGGGTGTTGTTTTCTTGAGCGTGCTCGGCATTTCTGGCCTTGTCCAAAAAAAAAAAAGAGGAATCGACGCTAACCAAGTTGCTCAGTTGGTTGCTCAAGTTGCGCGTCACGTCAGGGTGGATCTCTACAAGAAAACGAAGCAGTCTTAGCGGGGGGCTGGCAGAAGATCTGGAGATTTCTGAAGCACCCTCGCATAAGCCTAAGTTTGGAAGGGCTATTGAATAGAGAGAAAAAAAGCACGAAAACAGCTGACATGGCAAGGAGCATCAAGCAAGTTCGAACCTCCTCGGCTCTTGGCAGTTACACTGGCGACATTTCAGCTCAAAAGGACCTCTGTTTGTCGTCGGGGATTGACACATTTCTTGCGCATTGCTGTTTTTCGCCATTGTCTGAGCGAAGAGAGAGCGAATTTTCATTTTTTTTTCATTTTTTTAGGAAAAGGCAAGAAGTAGTAAGTGACGGGAATATGGTTCTGAAATTCTCCTGCACAGTGGAGGAAGCAAGAGGGCTATTCACAGAAGAGGAGGTGGCGTAGCAGCTACGTAGTGAGCTGCGCATGGCATGCTCAAGGCAAGAAGCAACGACGAATGCAAACAAAGGGGTGACCCGCTTAAACGCGCAGGTGCCGTACAATGCATTTGTATGAAGCCGCATCTCGGCAGTAGTTTTTTTAAAGAAATTGCACAAAAAGCACTGCAGTGTGTTCAGGGGTCTGGGAACATGGAAGTCGAAGGAACTATATAATGCGTAATTGACTTGTCACAAATACTCAGTCAACCACGTTCTCGTCTCGTCCATATGCAGTGCTCGTTCGAGCATCCTGAGTGTTTTTTTTTCTCTTTCTATTCAATAGCCCTTCTAAACTTACGCTTATGCAAGGCTGCTTGATAAATCTTCAGATCTTATGCTAGCTTCTCGCTAAGACTGCTTAGTTGGACGGGCGCTATAGCTTGGAAGTAAACGCCTTGGGCCCATATTTTTTACAAGAACTGCAGAGTCAGGACGGAATAGAAAGCGTGAACAACGCATGTGACTGAGGCAAAATATTCCGCCTGTGTTTTTATCAGCAAAATCAAGATAGCGTGATTCTTGTTTATAGGTAAAAGACAACCAATGTGTGTATTCATAAAACCTGTTGAAAAGGAATATCTCCCTCAAAAGTAAAACAGCACAGCATACATGTGCTCAAGTTTAATTTCGACCTGAATGTGCGTACGCATAAGCTGCCTAAGCTTCAACGCCAAACGTTTGACCTCTCTATGATGCCAAGCAGCAAAAGTTGACGAGCTCACTCAAACGAAAACCAGGTTCACGTTGGCCTGTTGGAATCACTACACGCTTATATGGTAACATGCCGCCGTTAAAGATGGCGAGAAGAATGCTACGGACAAATCGGCGAGATCCTGGCCTTGATCGAGTGTGTTTTGTGGGTCTGCTTTCCCGAGCGCGGTGCTGCTCGCGTAAGGGCTACACACAAACAAGAGTAAGATTAGAAAGTACCCACCAAGGAGACGAAATAAAAAAACAGCCTCTTGAAGTAGGGAGGGGCGTTTCGGACTATGTCTACAGCACTCAAATGCCCTGCGGGTGATTGATTTTACTTTCGCTGCGTCCAGGTTCATCGCAAAGCGAGCTGCGCCGATCGACAGTGCCGGCCTCGCGTGACTGCAGGCCTTCGAAACCTTGAGCGACGAAAGAATTGCGCCACACTGCACTTCGCTGCCTCGGTGGGGACGCCAGTTATTGTACTGCCGTCTCCCGCCACTGACCGCTGTTGAGAGCGCCTAATGTCACACAAATGCGATTTCCTCGACAGCCGTAAAAAGTGCAGCGTTACGTCCCTTTCAGCGTCGCTGAAAGCTTCTTTCTTTTTTTTTTTTAAGTTGAACAAGGTCGTAAGTCTGTGAACAGTGCCGTAAGGCGTGGGCAACGTCTTGGGGCCTGTAAGACAGCGCAAAACGAAAGGGCACTCAGTGCTGTGCACCATTTTCTCGAAAGCCAGTGGCGCAGGTTTTTCGTAGTTTATTGTTTCAGCACAGTGCATTTAAGCATCAACAGTAGCTCCGTATTGCATTTAGGCGAGTTGGATTTCTTTGTTCGGAGCAAGGAAGTATAAAAATGATAGATCATGCTTTGCATTAGATTCAAACACAATCAACAGCGGCGACCACTGCGTGAAGACTACCGTTATTAGTATCCAGCGAATGCCCATCACGAGACACTACTGTTATTGCGATGAAGGCGACCTCGCAGAACTTTCGATATGCTGTGTAGCTTAATATCATTTAAATAGTTTTTATGTTCTTTTATTTTCTGCATTACGTCATCATGTCTCGTAAATTATGTGTTACTTAATATTTGTTTCACTTGTTTGTCGCACAGGCAGCCGTTGACGCAGGGTATGCAAAAATCATAATGAGACAAGTGCACTTTATACACACGTACAACAGTTTACAAACGATCATGATTCCTAATACAAGCACAGTAAACAATAACTTAATTTTATAGAACAGCAGAAGATGCGTGGCTAACCCTTTGAACATAACTGTCACCCAACACTAGAATCACATAAGTAGACAAACAATATGAGGCCACATACGCGAAATCTTTGTTTGTTTATCAATTAATCACAACAAATAAAACAGCTGTTACCATCTCTAGGGTACGTCAAATAAAATTACATTTAGAACAGGTGTTACATGTACAACTACACAACAATTAAAAAGTAGTTTATAGATAAACGTGTAATTGAAATTCTGCAGTTCTAAAGTAATATCTGATCAAAGAACATCACGACTATAAAAGTAAAATTAAACAAATGAAAGTGCATTGTTTTTTTTTTCTAAACAACTTTTGCAAATGAGTCGTAAGGACTTTTTAAACGTTTTCAAATGAAATATTTCTGGACGTTTCTTTCACATTTTTCAGTAACCTCAAGCTGACGTGTTCATTCGAAATTATATTATACATCGCGAGAACATAGTAATTCCGCCATTTTTCGCATATTTTCTAAGTGCCAGTTATGCTGCACCTCTCAGTTTTTTTTTATTGCTAGTCTGCTTTTCGTTTTGAATCTGTTATCATAGAAGTGCCTTGTATGCACAACACAATCTCATAACAAGTCGCCGGTCGCGAAAGGTGGCTTTCACCTTACATGTGATATTTAATTTTTTAAATTCTGAAAGAAGTACGGAAAGGACTATCGGTTCGGCTTTCAGGTGGTTAGGCTATCTTGAGGGCACGTAACATATCTCGCCGTTTTATAGGCGTTAGTTCATGCCTTTGGATATCCATTTCAGCTCAGATAGGCGGTAGCTGAAGCTCTGAAACGTTAGTTTGATATTTGATGACACTACAGGTAACCTCACCACGGCTGAATTGCAGCCGGCTTTGCAATCGCGGGAAGCAATTTCGGCGACTTTCAAATCGACCACTTTCAAGCGGCTTGCAGCACCGACCGGCAGCACTAATATGGAAGCGCGGCTTGCGCTAAATCATCTTGACTATTTTAGGCAAAACTGGTACTCCGAGCTCTTTACTATATCCGGCCGTTTACAACACAGACGGTTACGGGACGAAAGAAGGCCATCGCTTTTCCAGTCACGTTACTTTCAACTAGATAATACCTTGCAAGTTGAGTACAGCACGGATATAAAGGAAATTTTTATTTTTGGTTCCTTTTTTGCGGTGGTGAAACTACGTTCTGCGAATCTACCAGACACGCTTGCGCATCGTGATTCGGCATCACAGAAAGCGAAAACAGTTTATCAGCCTTCGAGCTCGCCCATATTGCAACAGTGACAGACACCGAGGCGAACGAACCGCTGGGCTATTCTTAAATCGTTTCTCATTGTAAAGGTGTGCTAAGCAACGGTAAAAATAAACCTTTCAACAATAGCAATTACAAAAAAGTATTTACAAAGTCCATTCTTTGGGATTTCGCCTGAAAACGCTCTTCCAATCTTATGTTTCAATATTGCGAAACAGCGCTCAATAACCTGCAGCAAGACTCGGAACTATTCGTGACTGAACTGCCATTCTGCCGTAGTAAACAGACTGCGGCAGCGCTATCAGCGCTATCGGTTATGACTGCTGCTGCAGGTGATGAAGGTTCGAGCCACGTTGGCCGTGACACCACCTTTAGCAGGCACTGAGCTTGTCCGACACTGGGGCTTCGTTCGCCCGCGAGGGGCGCAGCGGGGTTTACGGAGCTTCTCCCAAGCGAACACCCCTAATGAAAGCCGGGCGCCAGGCCGGGGGACGCTTGTCCCCATTTTTACCGGTGGGTGTCCTGCGGTGGGTTTCGAACCGACCACCTCCCGCAGCCGAGACGGGCGCCCAGCCCACTAGGCCACGGCTGCGGTAAACCGCTATCAGATATAGCTGTCGTCTTTACTGCGCACCGATCCTCAAACTATGCATAAGAGTATATTGAGTCACGGCTTCGGTCAAGCGGACTAGTCATCGTTAGGACGCCGTGCTATCTGGGCACAGTTCCAGACCTCTCGTATTTCTGCCCACTCCAGACTTACTTGCCCATGCACGCATCCGGTTTGGCGGGTTGCAACCTGGCGTCGCGTTTTGTCACCAAAGCCGGTTCGACTCGAGGCAGATCCGAACACGTGGGCAAAAAGCTAACGGGGTTCATGCATGCCTGCCTCAGATACGCCAGTGCGCACGTGTCTCGAGGTGTGCGGATTTATCCGCGCAAACTGTCGACTGGCAGACTCGCACTAAGCGCACTTACGCAACCGCCTGTCGCGTGCTTTTCGACAATTTATCGCCGCACCCGCAGGCATTGCCCCTGCCCGAGCCGCTCGAGGATTTCGGCTTTGAGAGGCTTAACCGCGTACAGCACCCGCTTGTGCGAAGCAAAGGAGTCAGAGTTCTCTCGCGCAAGTTTGAAGCTGCTCGCTTAGCCGTAGTTACGAGATGAGAGCTCGGGTTTCCATAAATATGGACGACTCGGGTAAGCGCGAGAAATGTCCTCGGGTAAAAATTTGTGGAAAAAAGAGCGGAAAACGGTAGCTATAGGGTCAACGCCCCGGGTGCGTTCGATGTTGGCACGGTGTACATTGCCCCTGGTGACAAGAAAGAGTCGGGAAATAAGTGTTTTTCTTTCTTCGCACCGATCACTATTAGGTTACTGATCCGAATAAAAAAAATTAAAAGGCAAACTGTGCATACTGCAGCCTGAAAATCCCCGTCTGAGTATCTGAGTAATAGAACATCTCGCACCGCTCACAACCTATTTCGTGTTTCCACTTCAGCTTTTGTCCTCGTGGATGTCTTGTTTTCAATGAAGAAAAAATATGCAATAAATATCTCAGTGCGTGCGTCTCCACTCACGCTTGATGCAGAAACGCTATAAACTGCCAAAAGAATGTCCTCGAAACCGCACTGGAGCTCTGTGTTTGTGCAAAGAGAAAATGAAAACGAAACAAAATCGAAAAATTGATCAAGGAAAGAAAATGAAAGCACTCTCGAAAAGAATTTCTTTTCCCGCAAAAATTCGTACGCCACTCCCACAGCTGTCATTGTCGGGGCGAGTAATTATCTGCAGGTTCTTTTTTTTTTCGGCAGCGTGTCGAATAACGGTGCGTGGGGAACTACAGGGACATTCGTTTCATTCCCCCCCCCCTCTTTTCTGTTTCAAAGCTTTTGCTCAGTCGCGTATAATCGAATTTAATCACCGTGGCCTTCTCGAGCGTGGATTCAATGTCGCCGTAATTCCGTCGAAAAATAACGTTTCTATTCTGTCTGGCTTGTTTTGCCTTCCGCATGCATTATGCCGCGATGTTTTTTTTTCTTCTTTTTTTTGCAGTTTGAAATGACGCTGCAGCCCGATGCTCACAGGCCGTACAGGAGGAAGGACAAGTGTACGCTGGCATATGCTCACGCCACAGTGTAGGCCAGTTCGTAGCGAATCGTTTCCCGATGTATTGTTTTGCCTCTTTCCCATTGGCTGGTTCCACTGTGACGTGGGCGCTGGCAGTTAGCAAGAACTGATGTTCTCTGGCTCAGCATGGTCAGACAGCTGGGACTGAGTGCCGGTAAAAACAGGAATTCTGCAGAATGAAAAAACTCACGGTACGGTTACCATTGTGTAGGGCGAGATTCAGGAACAACAGTTTGTATTTATTTTGGTAGAAAACGGGCACACACCATGAACAAGAAAGATTGCAAGAGGAACATTCTACCAAGGTAGGCAAAGGTCTAGTATTAGTTATCTGTCTTCTTCCATTCGAGATTTCGAGTGTCGCCCTTATGCAGTCACTCGTGACGTCATTGTATTCAGACCACTCAACATTGCGCATTGTAATGACGCCGTCCATGATGTAATTTGCCTGCTGGCCAATCAGCATGGCGCGGTGTTGCACCAACGCCGGAGAATAGGCGATGGAGTTAAGGGCAAGTCATCCCACTTGACTTTTCTCCAAGCTGCGCGCTATGCAGACGCTACTGCGACTGAGATTACGCGGTCTGAAGCATTACCAGCTGTCGCTGTAAAAATGATTTTTTTTATTTTATCCCCATCATGCATGGCCCCTGCAGGCCATCTTGGTTGTGCTGCAGCAGGACGGTGATGCCATGTGCAAAAACGAGGAGCGAGAACAGTGGGGTTTAAACGGGGCAAAATTATTACCGTGTCCTGCAGTAGCAATGTGAAACTTATGTACTTATGTGACGGCGTTTTCCTCGTCATCTAATGGACCGTGAGGGCGGTTACTCAGAATGGCGCACCAGTCAGGCCTCCTTCATTGGACTGAAGGCTCACAGATCACGGGCAAGGTGCTAAAGTGAAGCCTTGAGGCATAGCCAGTGCGTCCGGTGCCGTCGTCTTATTGGGAAACACGGAACAGAAAAGAGCGAATAAGCATGCCCTTCTTCGGCTCCCATATAGCTAAGCCATAGCAGCATTATAGCTGCGAATAAGCACAATTTGCAGCGTTATCATGCTGCATCTTTTACGGTGTAAGAAGAGTTTCCTGGCCTAGTGAAGCTGTTTTCTAGCAGCTTTCAGCCTTGGAATCTCTACACGATGTGTAATTTTTCCTGGAAAAATAAAATTAATTGGACTGAAACCAGCAAAGCACTGGGCCACTGAAGCAGTGCCGTTATTCCAGAGCGAGAGCTTGAGAACGACAGTACAATCCTAAGAACACCGACTTGAAACAGCATTAATTCAAACTTCTGTCACACTTTTTCTCCCAGGTGTGCAGGCCGGAGGCTCAAGTCCATCGAAGCCACTATAAGTTTCCATAGGCGTTGGAGCATGCCCGCGGTTTGGCGGGCTGACTGCGGAAGAAGGTATCGCCTTAAGTTTATTTTCTCAGACCGTGCATGATAGTCATGCCAGAATTGCAGCAGTGATTGGTTGCCCTTATGCTGAGAACTTCGGGCAAATTCAGGAAGGCCGCGACCGTCGAATTGAGAAGCGTTGCTGCCAAATTAGTGATGTGTTTCATGATGGAGAAATAGGCTCCTGCTAAAGGAATGCCGCAGCACGGCCAAGAAAGAGCATTGCATCAAGTCGTGACAGTAGAGATTAAAGCCCGCAAAGAGCGAATGATGGAATGTGCCAACTTGGAGAAGGTGGCGGCACCTGGTGACCATGCGGTGATGCAACGCCTTCGCGCGATCCCTGCATAGAGAAACGGTGCCTCGGGCCTTCTAAGGACTGCACATAATTACGCATCTCCTGAATCAAAGGACCCCGCATGCCGCGACGCTTGACAAAGCGGATTCAAGCCCCCATATAGCGCGGCAAAGGACGCTTCGAAACTAAAGGACATCCACGCGCTGACAATTTCGCAAGCGCTTTGCGCGAATAAAACCGGCGAATCGATTTATTCTAGAAAGCATTTAGCGGCGCCGCGCGAGTGTTTTTCCAGGCGCCGAATTCAACTCGTTGGAGTTTTGTTTGATTTGGGGAATTGTTTCAAGATTGCAACCTGTGAGTAAAAGCTCGCCTATGACGATTTGTACTGAACACTTGCAATGTAAGGAAGCTTCAAGACAGCTTTCCCACAAGTAAGCTGTCCTAAGCGCAGCTGTTTCGAAACGAAGAAGTTTTAGCTAACTGAAGAGACATTCTTTATTATACAAAACTTTGCGACCCAAACAAAGGGCCGTTGCTAGGCAGAAGTTGTGTGTCTTGTCTGACGATGTGAAGTATTGTTGCGCAATAGCTTACCTAACTTTCTGCTCCATTTTGTCGCAACATTAGGCCACGCGTTTTCCTTAGCGACAAGTCGCAAGCGGCCTAGAATAGACGCGGTGCAGCCGGAGCACAACACATTCCCCCGCTTTTGCTTTCTCTGCGTTCCTTCTTCCTTTCTCATCTCTTTCGCTCATCAATCGCATTTTCTTCCCTACGTCGCAGTGTGTCCCCACCTAAGCGCCTGCGTCGCATTCATTCATGCATTCGCTATAAC